>JADFDV010000213.1:0-141899 GCA_019097775.1 Moniezia expansa
CACTAACGCGCTTCCCTGAGGTAGACATAGATCGCCTTTTCTTGGTAACAAGCGCCTCCCCAGTTTTATAAGTATCCGTCTCAGAACTAGAGCCACATTCACTATCAGGTCTTTTAAGTCGAGACTTTTTAATAGACTTAATAATTGATCCATCGGGCCCAAGAGATTCCGGCGTCAAGTGGGGTGGCTTAGTGCTTGCTCGATCAGAGCTAGCTTCAGAATTATAGGCTGTCGTACGTTTATCATTTTTTACCTTGTGCATTCTTGATTTGAGAAAGGACTTTAGCGCTTCCGGTTTGGCCTCTAGTCTTTCATTTGACGGATCTTTATTGCCCCTCCTCTTGATTTTATCATACATCGTCTCGTAATGTACTCCGTTCGTGATCACGTCATCCTGTTCAAGGATTTCTGGTACACTCCCTTGTGGTTTCCAATCATCCTCATCACTGTCCTGCCGTTTTCTTCTCATTTTCTTTTTCTTTAAAACTGGATCATCTTTCTTTGAATTGGCATTGGGACCTTCTGACCTATTTTGGGGAGATTTTGCCAATTTTAAAGTGGGTGCCGAAGTGGCCATAAAGATGTGCGATTTTCGATTCTTGGAAAAGTCCCTCTCCTTTGGTAGTTTCTTGAAGTGCAGCTTATTTCTTTCAAAAGGCGTCGTTGGTGGGGATATAAGCGGCCTTCTAGGAGTTAAATGTGGTATTGGCAGTGTTTTTTCTACTCTCACTGGGACTTCACGAGCCTTTCTGGACTTCGGAGAGACACTCTCTTCCGAAAATTCATAGAACTGACCCTTATCTTTAATGGATTTACCATCATCACCTGTTGGTTTTGACTTCGACAAAGACACAAATAACTTTGGTGACTTAGGTGAAACATGGGGAGCCAGTAGAGTCGATGATTTTCGTTTGTGAGTAACATGAGAACCATTTGGGAGAGAAGATCCAGTCGACTGGGACGATGAGAGAAGGAACGTTTGGATTTCCCAATGAAGCTGTAATCGTGGGGGTCGATTTCACAAGCTGCGGCGTATGAGATGGCTCCTTTATTTTGACGTCAACCGATGACATCTTCAAAGATGGCGATGCACTTCCCAAAAGCAAACCACTTTTCTTTAGAATTCCGGAGCTGTTGGCGGATTCTCTACCAGATTGTTTATTCCCAGGAGACAAAACGTCAATTTTCGGAGGATTTGGAACCGAAAGGACTGGATGGACCTTTGACGGAGACTGAGCATCACGCATGGAGAGCAACAAGGACTTTGGCGCTACAGGCTTCAAATCCGACCTCGAGGGAGTATGAAGAGGTGATTTAGTGATGGGACTCAAAAGACTAGGTTTATCCAGAAGGGGTTGGGGAACAGGGGCGGACAGAGGCAATGGGGGAAGTGACGGATGGTGAGGTGAGACAAGGGAATCCACGATAACGTTTGTCTTCAAGGAAATTGAGGACTTTCCAGAAGAAAGCATACTTTTAACAAACTCCGAGGTGTCTGTCCGACGAGTAGGTCCAGGTGATATGGATGCAGTCGAACTAACTACATCAGAAGAAGTTGGACTGGTGAAGAATCGAAGAGGGGACAACTTTATCTCTGCCGGCACTGAAGTGGCAGATGTACCAGTTGATGGCATAGTAGCTTGGACAGATGAGGTTCCTGTTGTATCTGCTGCAGCTTTTGCGGATAATACAATACTTTTTCGTCGAATTCTAAATTTACTATAGTCTACAGTGGGTCGGATCTTCTCGGAGTGTTGCAATTTAGCGTCCCAAACGACGAATGCGTTCATCAAAAGAGGTGTCAAATGTGTCTACTTGAGTTTGCTCAGAGTCCGAATCCAGAAGACTTTTGGGCGGCTGTTTTGATGTAGACGTGAAAGGCGGAGGGAAGTTGAAGGACGCTTCGAGACTCATAAATGGGAGAGTGGGTTCTTGCAGTCAAAGGCATATCGGAATTACATTAGATATTTTAACCTCCCAACGCTGTGGTGAATGAGCCGTAGAAATCGTATCAAAAGTTGTAGGAATGGGAGAATGAGTTGGAATACCGGGTGATGGAACCACCCCCGAAGATAATCGATTACTCAATGGCGGCGGGGGTGGCGGAGGTAAATGTGATGGCGGTGGTAAAGGTGGTGGGCACGCTTGTGTTGGCGTTGGAGAAGAACGATCAGATATCATTAAAAGTCCGGGGTTCGGAGAAAAGACCACTTCGCCAGGGTCACTACTGCTACTCTGACCAGCACTCCCAGAACTTCGAGAAGCATTAAAACCAGTCTCATCCACACCTTTTGTGGGAGCCCGAACCGGATCGGTCTCAGACACTGGTACAGATTCCACCGCATTTGAATCCGTGCTGAAAAGAAAACAATACCAAGTGAAGTTTTAAGAATGGTAGCACGGAGACAAAACTAAACCCATGTGATGCCCAATTATGACCGATGAAGTTGACCAATATTAGGCACTAGCAGTGTAAAACACGCATTGTGAAGCGTCACTTTGAGATAAGTAGCTATTCCAAGTACTTTACAAAACACCACTTTCTCGATTACAATAGTACGGTTTTAAAACTAGATTCAAGACATAATTAGCCATAAACTTGCTTCGAGAAACCTTTTTTGACGACAAACACAGGTTGATGAGAGCAAAATTTTATCTAAGATACCACCCATCATAGTCTGGCTGAGTTGAGGGAGCGGTGACTGCCATATGTGAATGGTGCTTAGTGGTCAGCAAGCTGAGCTTCATAAGTAATTCGTCTCTTTCTCGGTGGAGTTTCGACAGTGCATCCCCATTTGAGGAAGGTGCTAGGAAAGACTTTTGATGTTGATCTGTTGATGACCTAGAACAATCCGATAATTTTGACCGATTCACAGTTTGCTTTGCGGAACCAACAGCACTGCGTAATTCACCATTTCCATCTGTGGACCTCAACAGATGATTCGGGTTGGGAGTAGACACTGAGGGTTCCCGTAGATAACGTCGACTGGAACTCATTTGTGGAGAAGAAGGATTCTCTCTACTATGCCGATGACACTCTAAACTCCTTCGATGTGATGATTTTCGTTTTCCTGAAATTCTCCGACGTTCTGAGGGTTGCTTGTGGGAACGGGACGACTCTTTCTTACTCTGCTTACGTTCTACAGTTGAAGAGTCGCTACAAGTGGACGCAGCATAGTGGAATCGCCTGCTATTTATCCAGGACAACTGCCTGTGAGGACTCATCTCATCATGGTTGTACCCAGCGGAATGCTGATAAGATACGCCTCCACTCGACAAACGGGAACAATCAAAGAGCGATGGCACCACAGACTTCCGATATTGTGAGTACTTAGTGCTGCTACGAAAGCTAGATCCAGGAGTATTGACGAAATCCCTAGCAGGAGAATTTCTAGAGTACAGAGATGCGCGATTGGGAGATCCATTGCGAGAACTGCTGTGATGGGAGGAACGGCTATATCCATACTTGTTCAAGCGCGATGAGTCGGCTAATCCGATTAGAGTAGCTAAGTCTTTGTTGCGTCTCCCGAAGCCAGCCGGAAATCTAAAGAAATAAAAAGTAGAGAACAGCTCTAAGTACAACTCAAGTTTGAAACTAGACCAGGTGGATCCACATACCCACGATTTCCTTCCAAATAGGACATCAGGCCTCCACAGGGTATGCAGGCCTCGAATAGCTCCCTCCATTTTTCCCTGTATTTTCCAAAAAGAGTACTGAGTGAGCTGGATTTATCTATGAAAGAGAATTGGCATTCCATTGAGGCGAAATCGACCTGGACTTTTCTGCCCAAGAGAGACCTGTTCCGAGTTTCATTTAACGCCCGTTGTGCTGCTTCAACAGCGTCAAAGTACAGTAATGCACGACCCAGTTTCATGTCAAGTACAATGTCTTTCAAACGTCCATAACGCCCAAACTGACGAGAAAGGAAGGTTTCCGTAAC
The DNA here is from genome assembly GCA_019097775.1 of Moniezia expansa. Lineage (NCBI taxonomy): Eukaryota > Metazoa > Platyhelminthes > Cestoda > Cyclophyllidea > Anoplocephalidae > Moniezia > Moniezia expansa. The sequence continues at coordinate 3,942 of JADFDV010000213.1, forward strand.
ACCAGGGGAGAGATTGTCCAACCATACGACACTGGATGGTTGGCTTTACCGAAACCTAGCTTCACTGGCTTTCCGGCCACCATGATACTTTCTTGATTGTTCAATGCACGAACAACACTTTTGATATCGGTAAATTGAACGAAAGCATATGAGGTTCCAGGCTGATTAGTTTGGATTTTGATGTCGATCTCAATGATTTCGCCATATTCACGAAAGACACGCGCAAGCTCATCCTGAGTTATGGTGGCTGAACATAGATTCCCGACAAAAAGTGTTTTTGTCGCTTTGGGATGATACTCGTCCATAGCATGTTCAGGAGGACAGAGGTCGGGATCTTCAATATCAAGTCCATCCACCAGTTCTGCGTGGACAGAGACACCGAAAAATACTTTACACTTTGAATGCTCATAAGCTTTTTCAGCGTCTTCGTTGAGTTTAAAAGTAATGTGTGCGAATCGACCTGAGCCTGCACCTTTAATAACGAGTGAAGTAATTTTTCCATGCTTTTTGTATTCATGGAATAATCCCTCGCGTAAATTAGTATCCGAGGACCTGAGTGGTAATTGAGTTATCTTCAATCCACGAAGGCCACCCTCTCGGTGACCGCTTTCCCGAGAATCTGTCTTTGAAGGTCGATCTTCTGATTCGCCATTAAATTTTCGGTGTTCACGTTTATTTAAAGAATATCTAAAGTTTAAAATGATCAAAACCAGAAAATACCTCTTTTTAGTTTTTATAGGCTGGGAAGATAAGCTAGTTGTGCTGCAGGAGGATGACGAGCTATCGGTATCGACCTCACCTGCCAGACTCTTCGAGTCCGAATCCGATCTAACAAAACAGCTATTAAAACCTTGAGATAACTTCACTTTTGATCAAATTTCTGTCTAGATGTATCAGGGTAAGGGGTGTCAGGGGATTCACAGTATTGTAGTTTCAGAGGGTTTTTCCGAAGTTTCACGACGCTTTCTACAGCTTTCGCCGCCGATCTAGTCTCAGCATAAGTAGCAATAGCTCCATCGTTAAGAATTTTTATAGACTGAATTTTACCGTAGCTGCAATTGAAAAAAAAGGCGTTTATCCAACAATATTTAACTGCATTCATATCTTAATCGGTGTAATAAGTACCTGTTCAGAACCCCACGTAGTTCGCCCTCAGTAAAAGATGAGGGTAAATTAGAAATCCAAATGTATCTAGTAATGGCTCTCATTCCTTTTATTCAATCCCCTCCTTAGCATTCTAACACGCGGCAAGCAAACGCAGGGCGCAAAGTGAGCAGAGCCAGGCTGAAAATCTGCGCACGCGTGTTACCTAAACTGACCATCGCCTATCAAGATAAAACAGAATCCTGATTGGTCGACGTTTGCAAATCGATGCACACGCATCAGTTTAACCTATGTGATCGACCAATCAACATGATGTACAGCGTTAATGGGGTGTGCAGCCTTTAGCCTGCTACATACACATTGATTTGGCTCTTCGATGAGCGTGTTGGTAGTCACCTTCCTGCTTTTGTGTTTACAGCTCTGGAATGCTGTTACTTTGTTCTCTGACTTGCCTTCTTCGTTGCCTTTATGCAGTTATTTTGCAACACTAAGAAGCCTCCTACCGTATTTGAAACGAAGGAAATATAGGATTTTAAGTTTCCTTTACGTAATTTGATTGCTTCGAGGATTATGTACTGAGGTATTTGGATGTATCTCGGGACTCTGTGGAAATATGCTCATGGCAATACGGGACTAAAATGCCAAACAGCTAACATCCGATTATAGATTGTTGTAAGATATTCATGGCGGCCACGCTTTAAGCCGTGTTGCAGCTGAGGTCTGTGCTCGTTTTTTTTTAACACGATCTTAGTTGGACCACCATTTAGAGTTGCTCTAAGCGTCTTTAGCTAGTGATGTGCTTGGTTTTAGTCTCGTCAACTTGTAATTTATCACTCGTCATTGTTTATGCGCAACCAGTTCAAATCATATGATTTCGCCCTAAGATGCATTGTGCTGTATATTTTACTGGATTCCTATTCTCTGCTCTATCGGCCCGGTCAAAATTAAATTTAATTATGGGTTATAATCTGGCCACTGGTTTCTCAGCCTAGTTCAATCAGATGATGTGTTTCTCGTCGCTTACATCTTAGTTTCCACATTTATCGCTTTCGGGCATACTAGGTTTGTGGTTGTTTCCATTTCGCCTTTTCGTATTTTATCGATTAATCAAACTGGTGTGGGAAACAATTTGTTTTGCCTTGTATTTCCATGTATTTGCGGTAAAATACCCTGGCTGCATCTAAGCTGTTGGCAGGGCCGCTTTGCAAGAGCACGTGTTTAGGGTTGGATGAGTCATCCTTGCATGCAAGGGATGAGTCACATGGTTGTTCGTGGAGGGGCGCATGCTGTCCCCATATAGGCCTGTTACCTGCACCTGTTCGAGTAGTCTCCAGAATTTCATCGATTTAAAGCGATTTCATAGCTGTCACTGGAATGGTGATGCTTGTCTACTTAATCATCAATTACGCAGCGTATCAGTGACGCTACTGGATTCAACAACTGAACTAGATCCAATTTTCGTTAAAATTCTCCAAAGCATCGCTAGATCCTCCAGTTGTCCTCCTTTTCTTCCTGAAATGGACGAGTTTTTAATGTTCGAAGTCGATCAATGTTCTCTTCATCCCATAAAGTTTATGTACAAAAGTGTGTGAACACACTGTGAACTTCAAGCTGAGCTCTTGTGTGAAGGTAGGCGCTATCCAATTTAGGGTCAAATCGGTAATAAAACTTGGGTTTCAGCGTATGCGAAGTTGTTCCATTTCCCTGAACTTGTGTCTAGTCAGTATTTCCGGGCTCCTTTCAGCCTACAATGTGGCAACTGGCTTGGGTGAAGCAAGCTAAATTGACCGCTCGAAGTCTACCACTTCACGCATACCGATGCAAGGTTGTGTTAGTGTATGTTGCAAGACATTGGAAGTTAAGAAGTAATCGATAGCAGTGGTGCCAAGGTCCATTTTACGACACATCGTGCAGGTATTTATTCCTAATTGAGAGCTTTTAATTGTTACCCAGCGTTCTACGAAATTGCTAGTCCCAGCGATAACGAAAAACTCTTCTGCCTCGCAGAATCCAAGTTTGGGCATGTTCTGTGTTTTACAGTCTGTCTAGCGACGAAATTAGTCCCCTGTCGTAATCTGGTTTACTACCGATGAGATTCAGACGTTTGTTTTCTGTCAGGAAAAGCCGAAGAAATAATTGCAGTGGTTACTGAACATTGAACAATGACTTTACAATGGAATACTCCTATACATCGAGCCTGGATCGATGCTGAACTTGTATCTACAAGCGGAAAGGTTCGCAGACAGATCCTGCAAACTATAGATCAATCGTCCTTCTAGATGCATTAGGCCAGTTATATGCATCGATTCTGTGCCAACGTTTGAAGCACCATCTTGCCGAACAACCCTCAAGAACCCAATTTGGATTCTGTGAAGGAAGATCAACCGAACAGACTATACTTGGAGTAAGAAACATTATTCAGAAAGCCGTGGACCAAAAGCAGAAAATAGTGCTAGTGTTTGTCGACCTGGCCTAGAAAAGGCCTTTGACTCGCTGCCAAAGGCTGCAATAATCAACCGAATGATAGATCTGGGCTCCTCTTGGCAAATGATCCATTCAGTAAAGTCCTTGATGGACTGACTCACCGATGAGGAAATTGAGGGCAACAAGGGACTATTTTGTGATGGAGCGCGGTGTGAGACAAAGCTCAAAAGAAAGACCACTTCTCTTCAACCTAACCTTCCAACTCATATTGGATGAAGCCTTCTCCTCATTCAAGGACAGTGCAGTACAGATGATCGATCGCTCGGGCAAAAGATGGCAGCTAAATCATCTAGAGTACGCAGATGACCTATGTCTTATTGCGCCATATAAGGTCGCATCTGTCAGATTGGATAGAGCATCTGGCGAAAACGATGCATAAATATGGAACACAAATCGCAGCGAATAAAAACCTGGTTTCATATTGGAGACGGTGAGGATCAAACGCTTCTTGAAGCAGCAGTAATGTCATTCCGACGTGCCTCACACTTCGAATATCCTGGTTCCATAATTCAAGACACCGGTGAGCCAGGGCAAAAAGGCACCTACTACAACTACGACCATTTCTGCGCTCAAGAAGTCTCAAAAACACCCTGAAAGCATATCTGGTAGGAATTTTTGTCGATCCTGCAATCACTTACGGATTATCTACTATCGTCTTGGGAGTAGAAGATAACAATCGACTAAAAGCAATACAGAATACGGCTCGACGTATGATACCTGGATTGTATTCGCGAAGAGCCAAAACTGTTGAGGAACTCTGAAAGGAACTCCCAATGCGTAACCTGGCAAGTCTTATACAGGCAAAGAGGTTGAACCTATGGAAGAGCTTGAAAATGGACAAAGATAGCCTAATACTCTCCATACTTGACAATAACTTTGAAAAAGGCGAAACTAATAAAGCTTCGCATATGAGGGATTGGATGCTTCAAATAATTAAAGGTGCGTAAGAAATATGGCAAGAGCACTCAGATTCATGGCTACTTGATCCAAAGGAAAGCCCTAAAGTTCGAGACGAAAATTATACTCCTAGACTGGTAGGAGAAAGGCAACGTGATATTGTCTGTACCAACGCAAACTGCCAAAGATCCTTCGCCAGAATAAGGGATAGTTGAATGTACATAAGACAAGATCATGAAGAAGCAAAACTTACAACTGAAGAGATACTGGACCGTAGACTAAAGTGCCCTCTTACTGACTGCCTTAAAAAATACAAGATTCAAGGGTGGATAGAAAGACATATTAGGAACTGTCACCTTTCGGTCGAAATCAGAGAAAGGGAGAAATCAACAGAGAAGAGGAAAGGATCAAACTAAAGTAGAAAAAACTGAAAAGCTGAAACGAATGAGGAAAACGATAGTGGAAGATAGGAAAAGAGACTACGACGAAAGGTCCACCAGGCAGGATGGAATACACATCTGCTCCATCACGGCTGGGAAGAACTCTATCCCAGGTACTCCGTGAGATGCAGCAGAAGTATGATAGTTATTGCGCCACGGAACCATTCCGAGAAAAGACCGGCGGGTCGATAAACGTCAAATAACTGTTCTATGCTATAATATGTAACTTTATTTTATTTCTGTTGTCCCCCCCCCCCTAAAGGGTAAGGACGAATAAAAAAAATAAAAATACATTGGTTACTGCCTGCCATCGATACTATTCGCTAAACAGATCAGGTCTAGAGAAATAACTTAATGATAGAGCTTTGCAGGTCGCTCCCTTGTGAAGGTCATATGGTGTACCTAAGAGAATATCAGTGTGATTCTCTTAGCTCTCTATTTTAGGGTGCTTCTACCACGTCTCATTGAGTTCAAATGCATCTGTTTTATTAAATCCTCTCTATTTTAATAGCGTAGTTTCTTAGTTCAAATGGCCTTAATTGCGGCTAATCTAGTGTGTTCAAAGTATACCAAGATAGTTGTGTTGGTGTGATATTTCTTTGCTAGTTCACGAAATCCCACTCTCAACCCGGAGTTCTTATTCTTTCGTTTTAATCACCTTCCTAACTTTAATTTGCTCTCTTGTAATTCTTTTGTTAAGCGTCAACCCGATGGTAATGTACATAAAGCACGGTTTACCTTCAACAGAGAGCCAAAATTGTGAAAATCCGAATGTGGGATTAAACTCGCTAACCGTGAAGAAAGCTGTTGAACCACAATTAGGCTCTTGTACCCTCGTCATTCCCCTTCTGGAATGGGCAGACGTGTGAACCAAAACATAGTGACCCTTTTTCGCCGAACGTCCCACTCTTTATTGGACAAAGCACGTTCGTGTCTAAACTGATGTTGTACATATGGCGCGGACGTATTTTGCGACTTTAAATAGTCTTGGTGACATATAAAGAGGAAATCAGGTGATAGTCAAAGTTCATGTTTAACCATCTTTATTCGTTCAACTCTATTTCTTTTCAGTTGACGAAGACTGCAGACCCTATTGGGTAACCCGGTTGCCTTTTTTTCTGATTATAGTTGTCTTGTAGTAATCTTCTATTTTAAATGAGAAGATTTTCCTTTCTCGGTGTTTATTCTTCTGGTGATTGTTTCTCATCTCTCTACCCAGTTATCACATCGTTTCAAACAATGTGCAGTTTACATAGACACTTCTATCCTTGCAAATGATGCAATTTCAGGATTTCCCACCCAAATGGTGGCCTCCCTCATCACCTAATAGTCATTTTGCATCAAATTAGACCTATCAGATACAATATTTTGTCTAATTTTAATGGGCTGCCAGGCGCCAAGCTCGGACTGCTTTTCAGTATTTTCTTGCAGGGATTTTCCAGTTTGGTCAGATGCACCTGGAGCATAGTTGTCATTTGCTGGACCACTATTGAAAGACTGTAGATTGTAGTGCTGTTCAGAACTGTCCTTAAAATTAGCCGCCTCCTCTCCGACACATTTGAGCGAATCGCCTCGTTGACAATGGCCTTCCGATTTGGGAGGTGCACTGATTATATCAACTCATTTTATCAAATATTTTTGAGCTGTTTTATCTTATGCCTATGTTAATGTGCAGTTTAATGATGTTAAGCATGGTTATTCCCATGTTTTGTTCGCGTATTATTTCAAAGTGTCCCACTTTCCACTCTTCCAATACATCGGTGGCTTGCATAAGGCTAACAGACATTATCCAAAATGTTTCGAGATGAGGTTAAGGTTAATCGAATCCCTCTTAGAAATGCATCAAACTCCTTTCTGTGTGAATGAAATCTCCAAAACTGATCATTCAGATATCTTGCGAATATTCCTTAGAAAGTTTACTTTTTGGCCAAATTAGCAAGTTGTAGTACTTGGGAATGGACCAAATGCTTTCATAAGATCAAAGTAACCGTGGAAAAGCCTGCTTTTCTGATCTATTGTACAAAAAAAACTACAGTTCGCGCTATTGAGATCAGCTATTTAGGTGACATTCCTGCACGAAAACTATATTGAATATTCAACATTAGTCATAACTATGGATTTATAGTCTGCCACAAACTATTTCAAGCATAATGCTTTTTTTTCGCAGAATGAATGAAAAATAAATTTGTCGTCGTCAGAAGCTGCTCTTGGTTACTTGCCTTTGTTTGCCCTAACTCTAGCATGAACTATCGGTTGATTAGTGATCTTAATTGCCAGTAGTCGTTGAAGCACTTCAGTCAGTGTTGATCCAGGGCGGTATTGGAGTTTATCGGTTCAAGAAGAAACTGTTAAATGTGGTAGTGGAGATTATTAGTTTCGTACTTAAAGAAAAAATAATCGAATGTAGCAAGTTCCACACTGAAGAGCACTGGAGCAGTTCAATATCCTCCTCAGTCAAAGATTCATTTGCCAAGGTAGCACTATGGGGATTTGTTCTCATGGTTTCTTGAGCATATCTTCTTGACTGAATGAGTAAACGATGGCTCACCGACCGGCATCGAATGGGACAGTCAAAAGATGGATTGATCTACTTGTACGCAACTGTGCACCTCAAATTACATTGTATGGAGGCGAAGGATCAGTTTCAATTTGAATTTATTATACCTTATTTGAAGAATTTACTCCAACAAGGTTTGTTGGAGTTGGGGGTTCATACCTCGAACGGTTGTATACTAATTAGTAGCGCAACAATTCTTATCACTCTTATTGGGTTTCGCTAATTTTTAATAGAAATAAAATAGAAATAGAGATCTGCGCTTTCATATATTAGTGGAATATAACTAAATTGTGAACGTAATGTAATGCAATATAGCGACCGACGCCATAATATTTCAAGCATCGCGTTATTTATTTCACTTTTATTGATTAAGATTGGCTAAAGACTGAACAAGAAGCCGAAAAATGTACTTAATAACATTTATTTACAGTCGGTTACTTTTTAAATGCAGCCGTGTAGTAATATATCATAGTGCTTACGCTTACGGAGAACACAGTAAGTCAGTCGTATTTCTCTCGTAGACAAGTGGGTCTTTGCTTGATCTCTCCCACCCACTCACTCAGTTTTCATTGAACGGTTTCCAAATCAAATCTTTCAATGAGGTTAACAAATAACTTTTCTAGTGTTTAAATATAAAATCGAAAGACCATTGTAATGAGTAAATTTATTTATCGCTCTTCCCAGTAAACGTTAATGATACCGATCAAAAAGAATGAAATGCCAGATCTATTTTTTCACCATGTAAGAGCAGTCGAGATCGCATGGCAAATAACCTGAAACAAGATTTTTTTGTTTTATTATTTCATGATGCCAACAAATTGTTAAAAATTCTCCATTCAAATACTTTGAATGAGAGCCACACACTAACAGTGAACTTATCTAAACCTCGGTGCGGTGCTATCCAGACTTAGAATAGAGTCTGTTTCGGATTATAAACGGTTTGTAATCGGAATGGCTTTTCCTTTGAGTGATTCGAAGTTCTCCCGGTCACATAAAACAATGAAAGTGCTTAATATAAGACATAATTACCAACGCCATTAGCTTTGGAGTATACCAATATCAAAAACGAGTGGCTGGAAACGCCTAATAATGATTTTGGATTTGCTTCATTCACGCTGTATGGATATTTAGTTCCCAAAATTCTTTAAAAGTAGGAAGACTCGGACAGCGCACGATTGATTTACAATCCCATTCATGAAGATCGTAAAACCTTCACATAAGAAATTGACTAATAGTAACAACTCCAGTTGAAGGTGTCAGTGTTCATTTGCGCTTATTGGTGAAAGTGGTTTGATCGCGTCATCCAACGGGAAGCAAAGTGATTTGATACAGGTTTCGCGATTCAATTGAACTATAATGTAAGCTCCTAAAACTTCTCCGTGGATGCAAATGCACGTACGACTATTGATGTACGATGCTAATAGACTTAATCGAAAAAAAATTTCCCCATCAAAGTGGTCCCATGAAACATGCTCGAAGGCTTGGGCGCAAACTCCAAGCCCTCCACATATAACTCAGTTTTACGATCCGTCAATAAAATAATATAATACGTTTTGCTACACTTCAGAAAACACACAGCTATCACCAGCAATGATATAGAGGTCGAAAGCTAATCAAAGGCGGCATAACTCTAAATTGACAAAGCGCATAAGGTAATATCATCACAGATTTGGAGAAGACAAACTAAGTGGGACAGCGCTTCTCCGCACCTCCAGTATCTTCCGCCAACTCCTCGGTGCCGTGCACATGAGCGTAATTCTATCATGGCATCAAATGCCCCAGTTCTTTTCTGCCACCTACTAACAGCACCCAGACCAACTCCTGAAGACTGACTACCTTGGAGTGATTAATGTGTGCCTAATAATTTCACCATCAGATATGACGTGGAGATTTCAATGTTGGGATGAGTCAAAGAGGTCTACTGCACATAGAAGTGCGCATTCTTAGGCTCATTATGAGGTTCTCTTGTATCTGATTTCCGAAAAAATGTGCTGGTTTCTCTTGCAATTTATTGACTTTGGCTAAGGCGGACAAAGCATGCCTTTAAATCGGCGATTAGTTTTGCTTTCCCACATTTCGCTGAGGTCTGGTGAAGCTTATCAAGGAGCCTATCAGGTGGAAGATCGAACTCACTCTCAGTTTGCCAAAATTTGAAAGTGACCGCCTAGAAAGCAGTATTTTAATCTCCCTTCCCTTTCGTATGATTCGAAATATTCAGAGATGGGACTTGTGCGTCCAGATCGCATTTATCTTGCCTATAAAATAGGGACATTTTCTTGTTTCCAGCGAGCACACAGGTAGCACACAAGATCACGTTCCATTGTCTCTGGGGGTGTTTAAAGTTAGACTTCACGGATAATGGATAAGATCCGGGCAGTCTCAATCAGCTGCTTTAGTCGAATCTGGCCGGCGCTACATTTCTTTCTTGTCCTACTTAATTGTTTCAAGCCATAAATTTGGACTTGTCATCTACTAAGTTCGAGGAATTCAGTGAATTCAAAAAGCGTTAGCGTTGGAGAACTACACTAATCTTTCATGGCCAACCAAACATTAAACCTTCTGCCGAAACCTTCCCGTGGTGTTCCCCGGGGCAATCTCTGTCGTGTCCGAAATTGCCTTAAGCCTAACGAAAATGGCATTCGCCACCTTGAATCAAAATCTGCTGCCACTGGACGCCCTGCTCGTTCTACAATACCCTTCGCCAATCTGTAACTTCTGCTGCTAACTCATTCCCAAGTGCACAGAATCGATTTCCCCATAAACTTACCTCTTAGTCAAACTAAAACCAAATTTGTAGTGTCGAAAACATCTTCAAAAGCAGTCGGAATCAAAATCGCATCATCTCAACGCACCGCCGGCCCTGATGACAACTGAGTTCACTCTGGCTGCCAGATGCGCAAACCGACACCCGCTCAAGTACATTATGGCACATTCAGTCTACGATTTCTAGCTGCTTTCAAAACTAATAAAATATTTCGAATTTGCTGAAAAGCTGAAATTTTACAACATCCATGGGTCACAAGTCTAATATACGCTCTCTAAGGTCAGCCCAATTGGATGACATGTAGTTCATCACAAATATCCAGTGCGTCAAAGGTTAGAATGACCCGATTGCTGAAGCTCTTGTCACCTTGTCCTCTCAGATCTGAAAACCGCAACGACTTAGACAAAATAGCGCATGAACAGAGGGTGATCAGAACCTGGTTATCATGGCCTAACATTTCCGACATTCTACTCAGCTCGATTAATTTAATTTCTCAAAGAAAATACTGCTGCTCAACACAAAAATTTTGTTATCACTTATCATTTTCATTACAAAATATAGAAATGCAAGTCTACCTGAAACAGTGTCACCGTCCACGCGGTGTTTAGGTGCAAATCGCTATGAATTAGACCACAGTCTTTATCATTTGACAAGCCAAATGAAGGAGCTGTATATACTCCTCAGCTCCCTGGATGATTCTTGCATCAATTTCCTGCAAATAGAGAAGGGAATGAATGAGAGGCATAAATCTGTTACATACGGCCATTTCCTGAAAAATAACATTCTTAGCATGGTCTGAAAAATCCGCAGAGTCAAGGATCCTCGTCTGCAGCTGAGCGAGAAACTGATTCGCTGGAAAACCCTCCTGAGTGAACTCCTACAAGAAAGCCGAACGCCTGTTTAAAAACTTGAATGGAGATAGGATTGAAAAACACTTATTTACAATAAGAGTCGCCCGTATTGCATTGAAGTCCTTTTTTAATACGGCAGTAATAAACGCATGCTCGAAAATTTCGGGTACACGAGTGGCAACATTATCCAGATCTTCCTGGGTTATCGAAATTGGTTTGAGAGGCTGCTCCTTCCTCAAAGGAGTAGCAAAATGAAAGGCTGTCTGTAGGAGGTTAACACATTGGCGCAAATCTCCGTCGGATAAGTTCAGCAAATCATTAAGGGTCTGTGTGAATAAAATAAGCGGGTTAACCAAAACAGACAGCACGTAAATAAAGGCAAGGGAGCGGAAAACAGACAAACCTCGTCCGAAACATTTGCATTCTCCGCATCAGCTATAAATCGCAGCCTTGATCTTGCTACATCAGCGTCAAGAGGTTTGAATCTGAATTTGGCACAGCGACTGGTGATAGGACCAATGATTCTAGTAACGTAGTTGCAAGTTAAACAGAAACGGGTAGTTTTCACATCTGTTTCCATGATCCTACGAAGTGCGGCCTGAGCTGAAGCCGTCATTGAATCGGCTTCATCGAGAATAACTAACTTGTAAGGAGGCAAAGAAACGGATCCACATTGACCATCACTCCCACTGACAGAGAACTTCGAAAAATTCTTGACCTTTTCACGAATAATACTGATTCCACGCTCATCACTAGCATTCAGTTCAAGCACACGTTCTGAAAATTGGCAGCTGTGAGGTTAGATTATCTGACAAAGACCTACCCAAACAATTGACGTGCAAGAGCAAGAATAAGAGATGTTTTACCAGTGCCCGGTGGCCCGTAAAACAAAAGATTTGGTAGCTATTGCAATTAAATAAGTTTAGAAAACATACATCAGCACCTTCTAGGCACTTCTTCATAACAGTAACGACCTCGGACTGCTGTGCAACATCGTCAAGAGTCTTGGGACGGCTGGAACATTATATTTTTCTTAAAAACAATTTACTATTTCTCCACCCAGGGAATAAAATCCTTGCCACGAGGTCGAACCTTCCTAAGGTGTGAACTGCAAACCGATAAATCGTCGGAGCTCCTCAGAAACCTGTCCATTTTATGAAAGACCATGGTTATTCGAAGTTCAAATATCCCACGCGTTAAGTCACCATGCCAAAATTGACTGGTAATATCACTTTTCGGAAAAAAATAAAAAAATTATATAAATAATAACAAAAGGTTAATCTTATTAGAGTTTTTCTATTATTAATCCGCCCTTGAAGTGTTAACTTTTCAAGGTCAGGCATTGTACCAAGGCCCAGTCGCGTCAGGCCTAACAGTAGGTGTAGTGGGTTCCATGGATGAAAGATCTGGGGAATCTTCACAGAAGTATTTGCAAAACAGTCCATTTGAAACTTCCTCAGAATTTCATGATCTCACACATCAATTCCTTGATATCTTTCGAAACTCGGAATTTTCCACCTTCGAATCTCTTAAAATTGCCTTAAGCAGCTTCTCTCAAGTATGCCTGCTTTGGTCGTTTATTTCCGGTTAAGAAAACTGGTTTCGTATATACTGTCAAACGATCCAAGAGATATCGAGAAAGTGATGTTCGACGTCACGCTCTGGTTTATAATAACATTTGCTATGGTTGTACGTTGCATATACGAGGTGCCTCACACTCTATCAAGTAGGTCGGTCTTAAACAAACTATTTTTTTAGACAAACTGAGAAGCCGTGTCCTTCTCTTATAAATTTTACTAGTGTAAAAGGCGCATTCAGGGTAGCCAAATTTTCCGTGATCCATAATCATCCTCCCCCGATGATAGCATCAAATTTTGGGGTTTGTACATCGATGTTCCCTGGTAAGTTGCAGCTTCTGTTCAAGTATTCATTCCGATGTAGCCTTCATTGACTGTGGCGAAAGCTTCCGTCAAGCATTTCCTGCCATGTGTGTAGGATCCTATGTAGAGTTTGCTAATCGATTGAAACAATTTGAAAAGGTTTGATGAATTTTTACGCAATATCTTTGTTCAGAAAACCGGATCAGTATATATTAAATACTCTACCGGCCTGTTTTCTAACACGGTGGATCCACAGGAAGTTCGCTGTAGGTATAAGAAGATTCGCTATGTTTGTGTTCACTACGGTTCTCGTAGGAGTGAACCAGTTCGAAGACGAAATCAACACACCACAAAAATTGGTTGTGGAAGTTGCTTTTCGGTGAAGTATGTTAATGGGTGTTTGCAAATAGTTAACTATGATATGAGACACTGCCATCCTGTTGATCCTGAGTCAGCCCTGCTCTATCCCCACAATCGAAGACTCACTCCTTCGGAGGTGGCAGAGGTTGAGGAGCTTTTTAATTTGAATGGAAATATAAATGAAGTGAAGAAAGTAATTAAAGGTACGTTTCTTTATAAAAGTGAGTGTATTGCATTTCATTTCATTGTATATCTGGGGTCAATTTAAAGTAATGCTGTAATGTAGTTTGATTGAGTTCTTTGTTTTTCCAGCTCGCTGATCTCCGATTTTTACCCCAAACTCATTTTTTGGACCGGTGCATAGTTACCATATTAAATAAAAACTAGAATTAAGTTTATTAATTATCTCGAGCTAGTATGCTCGGGGGTTGCAATCTAACAGCAGCGTGCATTCACATGGGACTGGGTCCTATGGAAAGGACGAGTTAGGCTTAGACTTAAAACAAAATTCAATGATTTCGAAACTATCCCTAAAAAAGATTTTGTTTTGGTTGTAAATGGGGACGTTTGTTCTTTGCCAGAGAGAACAGAGTGGCACCTTCGGAGGAAGCCAAGTAAACTTGCTGCTCGTCTAGCGAATATAGCCATATGAAAACTTGTACTGATACAGCGTTTTTGTTGTGGTCCGAAGGGGTAAATTAGTAAGACATGTATCGGGGCCGACTTTTTGGGCTTTGAGACATGGATGTGTATGTATTTGGGGAAGAATATCTTTGAGTGTCGCCTTTACGTTCCCTGTATTTTTTAGCCATAATACCGGCTTAAGTTTATGGCAGGCAATCAGCGTAATGATTCCGAATTTTAAGCCTTTTTGAAAAGTGGTTATATCGACTAATGACGTACTGGAATTCCACTACTTCGTCAATGCCCTCCAAATCTGCATTTTTGAAATTGGTTATCATTTTTCGAGCCTTTAATTTATGCTTCGCTTTTACTGAGTGTTATGTCTCGTTCTCATCTTTTTCATAAATACTGATTTCATTATAATCGATTACCACTACTCGCGTAGCTTTATAGACATACCATAGATCCTGTTTTGAAGTTGACAGGATCATTATCTAAAACCTAACTCATTCAGCTCGATTGGTGATCCATCCACTTCGTCCTTTGCTTATAGAAGGCTAGATAACAACGTACTTTGCGACCGGTTTGATGACAGTTCGTAATTTTTTAGACCTTCCTTTTTTTCACATATTTTCCTTGGCGTATATTATCAGAAGGCCGGCATTAGTATAAAGACGAAATGAAAGCAGAAAATCGTTCTGCCGGGGGCAACAAATTTCATCCCGGAGATCCGGCTGTTTGGTCAACTAAACCAATCGGGAGATTTCAAGCTCAATTACGGGGGAAGTCCTTATGACCTAGTTGGTGATGCTCATTTCCATGATTGTTTACTAGTATAAGTCCTAACTTTCGTGCCAACCTCCGCTGCCCTCAAACAGCGCTTTGTACCTATCTAGAATCCTTGAAAACGTCGAGCACCATAAACAGTGTTGAATTAAAATTTGGTGCTCAGGTATATCAAATGATCTGTATTTTTTTGAAGGAAGTTCATCCGTTTGTTTCTGGTACTTTAGGACTTTTAGGTTAATATATCCAATATTTTGAATGATACACTTATGTGCTTAGTAGTCCCGTATGTGTGGATTAAAAGGCCAATATTATTGGAAACTGCAGAATTTAATTTGAAATGTTTGATTCTCACAATATTTATGATGACCATCTCCAACGGACCATCTCGGTCATGGCTGAAAGTCTTGACCTTTTCTCAACATTCCTGATAGCCCCGAATACACTTTACGTCGTGCACTTCCTGACCTGCATCACATTGAGTCAGACCCAGTGATTCTAAGTGTGTGTTATACTATCCAATTTCTTATTTTTTGTGATGAAAAATAAGCGGAGATTCGGTTGCCACTACAAGCTTCTCGCCACATCACCACCATGCTCTACTAACCGCCATGGTCCGTAAGCCTATTTATTTAGTTTACCGAAGTTTGGTCGATACATATAGTCAGTATAGAGTTGCGGTGATAAATCAGTGATGCCATTCGTCAGAGACAAAGAAAAGTATCACGAACCACTTTTTTCGTTATTCTTGGCACATTCTTAAAGCTTACATTTGCTTTTTAATAAATGCACTTTTAACATTTATTTCAGAGAAATACGGCAAGATCTGCACCACTCGAGACATCATAAATATGCGTTTTCGTCGAAGGAAACACCTGGAACGAGTGGGTACAAACCAGTCTGAAAGGCCGCTTTACTCTCAGAGTCGTCAACCTTTGGCAGAACAATCGCATTCAACAGGGGCTGAATTTGAACCGATAGTTGATGTCTGTTGCCATCAGGTCCATAACGTAGAAGAGGATAAAATTGAGGTTGAAGAAACCTGCTTATCACCGGTGTTGGAAGATATTCAACAAATTGCTGAAACGCCACTAATAGATGAGGCTTTTGACGTCCACTCGATGTTTCGAAACCTAACCCAAGCTTTGAGACGGGGCCGTGAGGAGAGATATGCGAATAACGTAGGTGAAAATCTGCAGAATTAGGTCGTGCTGCTTAACTCTTATTACAGTGCTTTATTGGCACTGCTGTGTATACATCCTTTTCAGAATAATTCTTCCTGATTTTGTCTTTATCACAGAGGAAAGTGTTAATGGATGTGAATATTTGATTACTTAACTTATCCGGAAATCAGGCACATTTACATTTATCAAATAGGCCGATACGGAAGTACCTTAACTTCAAATGGCTCACCAAGTGTTATTGATGGATACCAATCATCCATATTGATACGAATAATGAATAAGTGACCCGAAGCCACCTAGGTGAAGTTAGTAGTTTAAACTTTGGGTATAAAAACTGCAATAGTGGTCGTGATTCAGTTAAATTTCCTGAAAGTTATTAGTCTTTTCAGTGGAGGCGCTCGGCATAGCACAGACTAACATAAAGTAATAAGTGAATATTGTAATTGAGATTATGCTGATTGGACGAAGTTCCTCTTTAAAATTACCGGAACCGGGCATGAACAGGGATGAGGCCAAGTCGCAATGCGGCAGGCATCCTACACTTATCCTATTATCTCGAAGAATGTTAGGGAACTTCGCTTGTTCGATCCCGATGTTAGAGCGAACCCTAAGTTTACATTAGTTGTTCGAAGAATGGAATGATTTCAAAGCAATAAACGGGTAGTGGCTAATTGACACAAAACTTAAACCATGAGAATAAAGTTTGGTTTGAAAAAATGAAAATGGGCTAGCGGGGACGGTCAAGATGATTTAGCAGAACCAAAGGAACCAGACGTTTAGAATATAAAGGAAACAATTGACAGTCTTAGGTATGAATGACTAACTTTTATGCAAGAAAAATATGCCTGGAACTAATTGCATTTGCTACGATGACGGAGAAGAGGCCAAACAACGGAATAGCTCATGGTTGTTCACGTAGTGATCCCGAAACACAACCGTCTCAGCACATTCGACTTTCTTTCGGAAGTGTGCAGACTAGCGATTCCAGCAGATGAGCCCACATTTTTCAATAAAATCAATATCACAATCAACGTGGAAAGTTACCGCCTATCTCGTTTTAGCCCAGGCATATTCAAGATACATTAAACAGACGCATGGAATGGTACTGCAGCAGCTGTTGCGCGCCAGTGGCCACCAAACCGTAGCCAACTCATGGGGGTCCGGAAAACAGCGGAGACTATTGAGGCTAACACAGCCAATCGCGGATTTCCAAGGTCACAACCCTGCTGGATCCTTTAATAAAAAAAAATAAGTAAAAGTAAATGCTGCATGATTCATAATTAAAAAAGTAAAATACAATTGTTTATATTCACTCCAAAAAGTTTCATTTTTGTACGTCTGAGCACTAACACACGCACGTTTATGTAAGCAAACGATAGGGGTGAGAAATTGGCGGCAGATGGAATAGTGTAGCTTTCGTTTGGTACGTGTAAATTTTGAATTCTAGCAAAATCCTTTTTTAATGATTAGCTATTTAGTGTACCCTACTGTTTTTGTTTGTCGTGTAAGGTCTTAGTGAAAATTTATACGTTCAGCAAAAGGGTTATGCAATCTGTCTGAGTTCAAGCTAACACCCTGGGAATCTAAGGTTAATAAAAACATACCTGTGGATAGCTATTTTTTTCTTAATCTTATTATTGTTTGCCTTGTACTTTGCAGAATGGGTGACCTTCCTTTGATTTTTAAAAATCCGCTCGTTATTAACGTAAAAGCCTTCATCATTTACTTTTGTGGATTGCGTTCGCATAAGTACAGTCATATCCAAATAAAGTCCGTTACTGCAAATTCGAAATCGATTTTGTTAGAGGAATCATCATGCCTTTTGGTAAGCTGCTAAAATCAATTTTGATTTGTTTGTTGTTGAGGAAAGTTGCATTTTTGAGCTTGGGTTTGATTATTATCCAGAATTCATATTCTCTTTAACCTTTAGAGGTTGGGTTTGTCCCCTGAATCTTCCTGGCGTATTACTGGAGACGGAGTTACTCAACGGTGGGTTCACATCGAGAATAGCATTTCAATTGTGGCTCTTCTCTGTCAATGTTCATCAGAAGAACCTATAATTAAACGAGTGGGTATACTTACTCGTATTTTAATAAAAATTGTTCGTGTGCTATAGGAGCAAGGTTGCATCATTTTTGTAGACCATGCTGTGCTAACAATATCTGCATCTAACTGAAATATCTTAAGTTCCAAAAGTTCAAAAAACGCATTCATGGCATCCGCGTCTATAGCCGTAAGCAAACGCAGATTATAAGAATAAACGATCTCGATGAAATCAACAAGCACTTCCACGCTTTCTGACATCCTGAGTAACCGCTCTGCAACTCGCAATTGCTGAATGAGATGACCTTTCAATTGATGTGGTTGACTTTCGATAGCAAGGAGAATAAAAATCTTTGAGATTATGGCGATTCAAGAACGCAAGAAACTGGTTATGAAGCGAGATTGTGCGATTGAAGTAATATCAGAGCTTGACTGTCGCGAGGAGCTTGATTGCACTGTGTCGTGACGTGATGCTTTCTAAAAAGCGTTCCTGTGTAGTGATATGTCAATATGAAATATCTAGTCTTTCATTGTGATATTGGTTAGCTTCCGACAGAAGAATTTATTTTAGCTTAAAGTGCAGTTTCGTACTAGCTATTCATATACTGTCGAGGACCGCTTATCTATTGTCCTTACCGGTTTTATTATCTATAACTCTTGTCATAAGGTCAACTCGATATCGAGGGGCGTTGTATTTGTTTTTAAGGCTTCGTAATTTCTAGTATAATGCTCCAAAACTTGAGCTAATCACTTTCTCTAGGCTGCTATTAAATGGCTGAATTCCTCAATCCCCAGCAAGAAAAATCTATAGGATCATCATAATAAGAACTTTGGCTGTAAAATCAATCCTTATACACACGAGATTTTTGGTAAATTGATCGAATGCTTTAAGGACTACCTTCTACGGGCAGAACGAACTATATGTTGAAACCTTCTTCTAGAAACCCCAAAAAAAATGATAAAACATCTAGCACTATTCAAGAACAGATCGAATAGTTATATTTAAATTTCAGCTCGCTTGATTGAAATGTACAGTCGTAGTTCTCAACTCAAAAGCGCTAAGAAGAGTAGAACCAAACTTTGATCACTTCCAGTTTATGGTCATTCTTAGAATCGAAGTTGATACTAGGGGACAATACTGCAGACATAACGATAAGAGAACGGATTGGCGAATCCTCATGCTTATTGATTCCATTTCTTAAGTAAGAGTTCCTAAACCTGTACTAATAAATTCTAGATCTCTCGAGTGAAATGACGTGGTGAAGACCATATTAAAATTTACTGACTAGAAACATCAAAAACGTTATAAAAGGATCAAGGTAGCTTATTTATGCCGCAAAATTGTCAGAGAAAGTTTTGTGTGCTTGATTTTATGGAAATTATGTGTTTATGAAAGTGACTTCGAAAACCTTATTTGTTTGACCAAACAATTGAGTCATATGCTTTCCGTAAAAAGCAATGGAACTGAGTCAGCGGGTTAGATTTGGAACTAGCAAAATTTTCCAAATTACAAGGTGTCATTAAGACTTTAATTTGGCCATATCTGGAAGCCTTAACTGAAACAGGAACGGGAAAAATCCGAGATCTCTAGACAGAAGTTGTGTGGCAGCGGTTCTAAATTTTTCCGAACTTTTCAGAGATGTGATTCCAACTCTCGAGTAGCGTCAACTTGAATTCTTGGAAAACCCTATTTTTGGTGCAACACATCTGTCCTACTGCCAATTATTTGCATGTTGGATTTTGAGGATGTCATCTAGTGGCAGGTACGCTTTAACGCATCTCAAAGAGGTGGTGGTAGGTTGGTTCGCTCTCCCTTGATTTCGGCAAATCTATCGGCCACAGCCATTCAGTCATAGCATTCACTTCCAAAATCTTATTTAAAGCTCAGATCTGGCGAAATATCCTTTTTAAACCCTGTGATTGTCTGAAGACCCATCATACAATGAACTCAACCAACGACAGCTAGAACGCATTGACAGGCTGTTGTTTCTAGGACTTGCGATTTCTATGAATGATGTGTCAGTTGCTAGTGAGTTCTCTATTCCCATTTCAACCAATTTTGGCAACTAAACCTCCTAAATTCACTATCGAAGAGTTAGTCAAAATAGTATCTCATCATTGATTCCAGTGGTTCATTCGAAGTCGAGGAGATCCATGGTTCTTCTCGCTTGCCTGTCAATTGTAAAGGCCCTTAGCTTTAATCAGGCTCGCTTCGACAAATTCCACCCCATATCCAGTATAGTGCCAGGAAGAAACTAGTTCAAATCCAGACAAGAATGTCACGTTGATACAAGCCCCATGTGGTCGTACCGTCTTTGCTACAGGGCATCAATTAACCTCCGTATGTAAAGCTTTTCGAGTGTACTCGCGAAATAAACCCCAGAGACGCAAACTTCTAGAACGAATAATCAAAATCAAATTGACGCTGTCTAGATTGGAGATATCACACTGCAAGATAAAGAAAACTGTAATCGGATCAAAGCGCAACCATTTGAACCAATATTAGCCTCTGATCACTGGCCAAAGGTGGGGGGATCCGCAAAAGTTGAACACGATGAAGAAATATGTGATATGCCTCCTTCAGCTGAACTTCACACCGAATGGTCCGATAATTAAAGGACTCGACATAGCATATTGTAGAAATATCTGTGCATTCCGACGAAGCCAAGAAAATGAAGGAAGCGGTTTGACTTCTGAATTCAACTGTTTTCAAATACTTTGATCTCGAGGATTGTGCGTATATGCGTGTGCATCGCGGATTTCTCCTATTTACTGAATCTAATTTTGGCTCGTTCAAAATGTTTATTCAGATAGTCCTTGATAGTTAATTGGGCTGGTCTAATGAAGGTTTAGGCCAAAATTTACATGTTCATGTTCTTAAAATACACTTGCACAATACCACATACTAGCTCGGCCGTCACCACATTCTGTCATTCATTATACATGCCCCCGTTTCTTCCATTGCCTTAGCCATGGCCAATGGTATTTATAGATTCCGGTCTCGCTTCTCAAATGTTTATCTATAGAGTTGGCAGTGGAGCGCAATACGACAGCCAGATTGAACGTACTGGATACACGTGCTCTAGGACTCCCCTTATCTACGGTTTAAGTTATTGAAAGCAGGGTTGTTTTGATCGGTAATTCTACCTTGCCCGGTGGGATGTTACTTCAATCGCTTTAGAGCTATTCTGAATTTGTTTCCAACGTGCAAATAATCAATTTTTAATTCACATTTTCAACGTGTGTAATCAGTTATGATGGCTGAATCCACTTGAGTGGTTTTCGGCTTCGTTATAATGAAATGGGGAATGTGTCATTCATATTTCTGATGAACAAATGCCAAGGCGCTGATCTGATCAGTTTGTTTTATTATATTCGGTGCCGTTTGATATAACTTTACACTTATTTCTGTTGAGAAGCATGATGTGTGATGTTCTAAAGCAGTTATTTTTTTCATTATTTAAAAGTCCCTTCATTAGCATGGGAGCCAATAATGGCTGTCTCCCTGTTCCGTTGGCCAATCGCTTCAAGGTGGTAGCTGATGCTGTTGGTTGTTACAAAGCGAGCACTGCAACACAGTATTCAAATATTTAATGTACCTCACAATTTTTTTGTATTTCTCAAATGCCATCTTCATACGCCACAAACGCACATTTTTCCTTAGCTAGACTTGCAACAAAGAGCCTGAGTTCCCTATTTCTGCCTTATGTTCTGTTTTTTGCTTTGTTCGAACTAAATTTCGATCTACACATATCGTTCATCACTAGTAAATTTCTGAGCCTCTCTTAAACTCGTCAAAAAGATCCAATATTAATACTTGCATTTTGTCACCCGAATTTTTTTGCATTTAGTCGGATATTATTAAGTGAAAGATTAATGTTAGAAAGTCGGCGGTGAAGCCATAATGGTGGGTGCTATATAAGTAGAAAATGGAGCAGGTTTTCAATTTATAATAACGTAGAAGACAACGTCTCATTTTAATTCATTTAGCTTGCTCTTTTTCTACAAAATGTGTTGTCCATTTCAGTCCTCACATCAGTTTACTAAGTTAAACAGTTCGAATTCACAAAGATTATTTTGGTACCCATGCGAGGAAGGCTATTGTGCAGTTTGTATCAAATGAATGTCCTTTAAAATTTACTATGCTGTAATTAGGAATGCTAATGGTTATTATGATATAGTATATGGTTGATATGATATAATATAGTGGTTACTATTACCACGGAGAGCTTAATAGGGGAACATTTATCAAACCTACTAGTGAAATCTAATGTTTCGATCGGAAAAAACAAATTTAATGTCTATTTCTAATGAGATCACCGTTATATATGTGTTTTCAATTTTAATATTTAGAGCAGATGTTTTGAAAGTTGTTTCTGCCCCTGTTGTTCAGTGAGCTACCGAATATGAAGGCGAACTCTTATTAGTTATAGAGTCGCGCTTATTGTCGGTAAGGTTTGCACAAGTTTTAGGCCCTTTCAAGATGCGCTCAAGATTGGGTGATTCATACAGAATGCTTCAAAATACCTGCACTCGCAGTAGTCCAGCAATTATGTCCGAATGTTTTGTATATCTTCGATTTCATGTTAACTTCTAACTTCAGTTAGAATTTGACCTTGAGGAGAACTTTGATTACTTTGATTGACCGTTTAATCGAGAACCGAATACTCTCATTTTCTGCCACATTTGTGCTACCATCTAAATGTCCATTTCGTCTTTCTGCCATAATCCTGCTTGTTGCTCTAAGAATTAAGATTTTATTTGAAAAAAAAAGCCGGATGGAATGGATTTCATGGGATGACCGATTACGTTATGAATCTAAACGCAGATTGAGGATAGACGAGGACGTTTAGTGATGCAGTATCTTTTAATTATTGTAACCTTAATTAGTGCGAACTTGGTATTCTATTTTGTACTTTTGTGGATTTCAAGGTGGTTAAAGCTAGAGTAAATCGAGCTGCATGTGGTCAATGTTATTTTAACAAAAGTCCTTTTTTAACTTCAGACGATTGAAATACGGATTGCGGGAGACCCTTCTGATGCTTCAACTGCTAAAACAATCCGATTTGACTGCCTAACGAACATATACAATGAAGAAGGCACTGAAGTAATCAATATTGACTCTGGTGGAGGCCAGCTTGATGGTACCTCAATTAGTAAAGTAGAGCTGTCACTTGTGTTAAGATGTTTAGGAAACTTGATCGTACTTTTAAGGGGACACATACTTTTATTTTATCCGTAACTGCCGCTGGGTCACTCGGCCTCACTTAAATAATTTTTATGCGATTCAGTTAGGGCCGGAAAGGTGAATTCGCAATCTGGACCGCAGCGAGAATAATATAAAACCAGGACACTGGAGAAACAGACTCACATCGGTGCGGTGAGTAAGGCCACTGTTAAGTCGATCAGCATGAACCTAAATTGCAGAAGCTTATCAAGTTTACGAAATCAAGAATTAAATCTGTACAGTACGCGTCTGTTGGTTTGGTATTGAAATACGCATGCATACTCGGTCTATTGGATGGGTATGAGAACGATGGAAAAGATACCTACCCTTTTCAGAAAACCAGGTCTATCAATATTCGGAGGTGGGTGATCACCCGATCCATTCTGAGCACTTTATGGAAAAGGCTTATTACTCTACCTTATTACCATGATCTTTGCCGGAAAAATGGTAGGTTGGAGTTCTTAGCATAACTTCTACTCCGAAATTCAAAGCAAAAGATGGTTAATTGGCTCACTTTAAGACTCCAGAGGAAATACATAAATTTCTCTACAGCAGAGTAGATAAGTGATTGAGAAGTTTGGAGTCTTTTCTGGAAACTTATTAGACATAAGGTTCTACAAAAAATGCATTCTCTACTGAGAGTAGTATACTGATTTATCACTGGCAGGATCATACTCTAAGTACAATAAATGCTGCTGAGTCGTAATGCCGGAATTTCAACCATTTTTGTGGTGAAACTGTTGTTATAAATGGTTATTCATGTAAGCAAAATGTCGGAGAAATTGAGGAAATAGCATTCCTAACTCTTTAAAATAGGATCAGGATACAGCAAACAGAGGCCCTAGAAGGACGATGAGGAGAACAACTTGCTCGATTGGTTATCCTTTGTAGTCGAATATTTAACTATTAAATTATCATTTCATGGACTGAGCCCGTGCTGATGGGTTTCGAACTTGTGTCATCTTACGAATCAAATTTGCAAGAAGCACTAGGCCGTTGGCGCACACGAAGAATCATGAGATTTCCATGAGAATGGATAGAGAATGGAATTAAAAGCCGGTTTTGGACTAATGTTACCTGAATAAAATAGAAAACAGCAAATAGAAGGAGTAATTACAATAACCTTATTGGCGCAGTTTCTTAGCTTAATCAGATTCAGTGACCAAATAACCTATTAGCAAAAAGTTCATCTTTTTTTTCTTTTAGTTTATTACTTAAGCATTCACCCTACCTTACCAATGGGGCTCGAAAATGATAAAATCATATCCAATGGAGGTAGCAAAAGGGAGACAGCACCTGCGATTGGTTTTCAACTTAGAGCAGTTGGTAGTGATGCCGATTCAATGCTATGTGTTGGGCATCGAGGAATGGGCAAAGAGGAGAAAGACGCACCTGCGGATGAGCAATGGCCTGAGAATACTATACTCAGCTTCATGAAGGCTGCGCAACTCGGCATGCATATGATTGAGTTTGACGTGTTGCCTATGCGTGACTCCGATGACCTGGTCATTTATCATAACTTCAATATTGTCACGAAGAAGAGTGATCGCAGTAGACCATGCGGGTGCCCTGGGTATGAAGTTGACTTGTTCGCAGGCATGTCTCTCTTTACTAATATCCTAACTTCCTCCTCTATTTCTCGTCAGTGGACAGTTCAGTAGATAGGTGAATACCGCATTTCATAGGTAAACGTGACACTGCATGAATACTGAGATTCACGTCTAGTTGGAAGTCTGCATTGGTTCAGGCTCGGTAAATCTCTTATATAGTCTACCAAAACTTGGGCAGTTCTATGACTTCTAGCTTTAAATATTCCTGTGACTCCTCTCCATATAGAAAGCAGGTTGGAAGGGAAATTTCGGTGGTGGTATTAGTTTCCCAGTGCTTTTACACATAAGAGACTAAATTTTGTTTGTTAACTTTAGGTGGAGTCGGCCACTTTAGACCGAAGTGCAATCGATAGAAGAGGTTCATACAAGTGTATCGACTTCTTTAATGAGAGTTGAGATATTTTTTTAGATAACTTGTCCTTACCACATTCTGGCGAGCTAAAATTAGTCAGAGTTTGTTTCCTCCTTTCCCAATAAATGATTTAATGTTCACTTCATTTTCTTTGACACTACATAAACTTAAAGTTAAGCGAATCACAGGCCCTTTCATCAGAGCATTCAAATCTTGCCGTTACTAAACAGTAGCCTGATTTGAAGAAGTTGAAGTGAGTAGATGCTAGTAAATAGCAGTCAAACTAAATATTGCTCTACTTTACAGACTCAGAACTGAATTGTAGATGCCGACGATATGCATTACTCTAAGGTAGCATCATCATTCTAACATCAGTTTTATTGAAACTTTACGCTTAAACGTTTTAGATACAGGAACATGCAACAGAAATATGCTCAACCTAATTCCCACCTTTTCGCCTGACGAAATCAAGAATATGAAATGTGGCCAGCATACGAAATCCTGCGAAAAAAACACAAGGGAATTTGGAACTGAAACTCAGTGCCGAAATACAGCCATGATCGATTGTTTTCAGAAGGTACCTCTTCGTCGTAGCGCCAACAGTGCTGAGTACCTTCCCTTTCTTTCAGATGTGCTGGAAAAAGTTCCAGTCCACTTGGCATTGGACATAGAACTCAAGTACCCTCAGGATAATCCATACATGTCATTCAGACTATTACACGAGTATTGTTTACCCGAAGAAATGTTTGCAGAGTTTGGACATCCAAGTAGATACTTCTACTCAATCAATAAATTTGCTGATAATGTCATAAGAGTAAGTCACCTTTATAGAGTATCTACGGTAATCGATATCAATTCAGTGGTAACGAAGATATATTGTGCTTCAATTACAGGCCCTCCAGACGCGTGATAGAGGCCATACTGTAGTTCTTAGCACATTCAATGCAGACCTCTGCCTGGCCTTACGACTTAAGCAGACCGCTTTTCCTATACTCTTCATCTCTAGAGCTGGCATTGAGCCGGATATGCCTACCACTTTTAGTTACTCGAAATCTTCGAGCACTCAGCTTCATCCGCCACCACATGGACTCGACCCACGCCACCGCAATGCTGCCGCTGCTATTGAATGGGCGCACCTAATCGGTGTGGAAGGCGTGGTTATACGCGGTGAAGTACTTTTAACGGAAGAAGGGAAGGAGCTGGTTCGACGACTGGAAGAGTACCGATTGGCTTGTATCCCTTTTGGACCATGCGTCTCTACACCTGAATTCAAGAATCGGGCTGAAAAGCTCGGAATTACCGGGATTTGTGTGGACAATGTGGAATTCTGCCGGTGGTGATGGTCAAAGACAGCCTTGATTTCACACCAGTGCCTATTATTTCCAATCGGCCTGAAACAAATTTGTCCAAACCAGGTTTTGTTCATTGAATAACAAATACTGGTTGGTCGGCAGTTCTGAAACCCGCTATCCGCTTCCAAACAGGAAGACAGCGCAAGCGCACCGCTAACTGAAATCGAGCACTGACGGAAAAATTAATCAGTCAATTGCTAATTCACAAGATCGCAGATACAACAATGAACAAAGTGCTAATTACCGTCATAAGGTTGCTCAACTACCTCTAATTAAAAGTGAATCCAACAGCGGCTCTGAACGAAAATTACCAAGCCACCAAATGGGCCTCAGCATCCCAATTTGGCGCATTAATCTAGACTTATGAGAGAGCATACAGATGCTTCTAGCATCTTCACGAGCACCCATGAATGAACAGATGGTAATTTGCTTCTCCACAGATCACAGTCATGGGTTGCTTTGAGTTTAGTTTGGACGATCCCCCAACTTTTCCGTTTGATGTGAAGGCATTCAGAAAATGCGTCACTTTTTGCCCTTATGGTTGGCAATCTGGAAAAAGCTCTACAGCCAAGGATAAGGTACGAATTCCAAATAGACATCGACCAATCTTATCACGCGCTTAATCTACCTCAACTGAGCTCTGACTGGAATCAAACAATCGAATCTACACGCATTCACATTTACAGATGACCCGACTGGGTTTATCTCAATATTATGGTTCTCAAGTATAAATACACCCTACCAGAAGTTCATATTAAGGTTATACGGCATGTTGTTCTAAAATAGTTAGAAACTATAAAAGACGAAAATCGAATCCCATATTTCTGTAAAAATAGAGTAAAATAAATTCAGGTCGAGTTAAGGCATACGAGACAAGTCACCACTATTTTTATTTCGATATAAAACCTACGGCCAAAATTACTGCAGAACACTTGCAACGAGATCGGAATACTCTACACGGCAGCAGCACCTGAAATAATTTCAATCAGTTCTTTTGTGATGACAGCCTGGCGCGTTCTGTTATAAGTAAGTGTAAGAGCGTCAATCATTTCGCTGGCATTCTTTGTGGCAGATTGCATAGCGGTCATTCTGGCCGACTGCTCGCTAGCAGAGGCTTCCTTTAAGGCATAGAAGAGGAAGGAAGAAAGTAGAAACTCGTTGTAGCTACGAAGAGCTTCATCATCCACGGAATCATAGAGAGCAAGAGATGGAGCCTGATGTAATTGTTCAAGACTAAATAGGGGTTGGTCAATTGTATTGTACGATATAACAGTTTTGAACTTGTTGTAGAGCAATGACGCTTTGTCAAACTTGTAATCGCAGTTTAAAAGAGCTTCAGCAATCGTGGAGGCATCATCAAAAGTAGGTGGTCTTTTACCAACCTCCGTAAAAGACATAAGAAAATGATCAGAAAACTGACGCGCGAGAAATGTACGAGCTTTATCGCCGATCAAAACCAGCTTAATGTCTTCTCCAGCAGAACGTTGCAGCAATATATCCCTAAGCATCTAGAAAAATATTTTGCGTAAACTCTCGCAAATGTAAAAAAATATTAATAAGCACGTGTCGATACCTTTCCAATGGTGCTATTAGCGGCACCACAAAGACCACGATCAGAAGTTACAGCGATTATAAGACGATTTCCAGTGACCTTGCTCTTTTCTTGTTGATGTTTGAGAATGCCCGACTTTTCATAAAAGGCAGCAGCACCAACACCATAAGGGAGAGCAAGTCTTAGTTCACGTTCAGATCGAGCAAACTTGGCAGAAGAAACCATTTTCATTGAAGAAGTGATCTTTTGGATGTTAGTTATGGATTTAAGCTGCGTTGCAACATCCTTTAGAGTACCCAGGTTTCTTGCTTTTATTCTATAAACGAAATGTAACAACACGCTAAGCACAAAATAAAAAAGCTGAGGCAAAACATGAATACAATCACTTTAAGATACAGTCATAAATACGAATAAATTTATAAAAAAACATACAAAGGTCCGAAATTAGGTAGAATGCGAGAGGCCTGCATCATAAAACCTAACCGCTGACACTCAGAATCGGTGAAATGGTTAACAGCAGGAGTGAAGCCAATTAGCACACAAATTACATTTAGTTAAGTGTCAAATAAAATTCCCTTGAAAATTTGTTTACAGTTATCCGAGCGTATATTTATTCGCAACCGAGACGATGTTACGAATTAGAGTTAATCATTCTGATTCTGGTTCTTTTTTTATAATTCATCAGTGTTTAGCCATGATTTTGAACGAAAAAATTAAAATTAGTCAATGAGCATTCTGATCGCTAATTTTTTTCCAAATCCAGACGAATAATATATTTGGGATCTGTGTTTCAGTTTACTGTTATTTGGGGTGCACGCTTGTTACTGACCCAGTCATGGTAGTTCGATTTGCTTCGCGCAGGCTCGCTAGTTGCCGTTGTATTGGCTCAGTGCATGTAGTTTTACTTTATTTTTAGACAACCAAAGTGCGCGCATCTGATCTACGCTCGAAGCCGGAGGCTGATCTCTTGAAGCAGCTTGGTGAACTGAAGACTGAGCTTGCCAACCAGAGATTGTTCAGAATTACACGTGGTACTGCGTCTAAATTAAGAAAAATGTAAGTTTTTAAATGTTTGGGTGTTGTCATTCTCCCTATCATAGTCGCATACTGCGCAAATCTATCGCTCGAATTTACACCGTTATGAATCAGTCTGCCAAGCTTCGTCAGCGTGAAGCTTACCGCGGTAAGCGCTACGTCCCCAAGGATTTGCGTCCCAAGAAGACGCGTGCTATTCGTCGCCGCTTAACGAAAAAGGAACGCTCTGTTCATTCCGAAAAAATGCTCCGTAAGATGAGATCTTATCCGACGAGAAAATTTGCTATTGTTGCCTAAATACCGAGTAAATTGGCCATTGGTTACTATGCGCTCTGAGATCTTTTGAATTTCCCTGTTACTTGCTTGGATTTCCAATGGGTCTGATCCTGCTACAGTTTGGGATAGTTGATTCCTACAGCTTTAGTGTCGTAATGTTAGCTGGTTACTCTCGAATTTTAAGTAGCAAGTTAGTTGCTTCTTCGTGTTTGATTCTGTCGATAGCTTCTGATCGCCGAGTTTGTGCATAATTTATGGGTGGCATTTTAGTAATGGCTTACAATTTCCTACATTGCTTGTTGAAGACAGTTGTTAGGAGTTTACCGACTGGTTAAGTTTTGTAACCTGCCTACTCGATTTTCGGAAGTGTTGCTTGTGTTGACGATATTGGTTCATGCATGGATTGAGGTAGCTCGTTGGTGTATTACTCTGCCGATTCCTCTTCCGTCTACCCTATTAAAGTGACGAATTGGGTGTTTGTGCAATTTTCTGATATAATGGAACAATTCAAGCACCGAATAACTAAATTAGCGGGGCATTTCATTATTTTGTTCATGCTGTCAGTCATGCGCCACCGAAATTGTGCTGAGGTGGACAGGCGCTTTTACTCGCTTTAGTGCTTAGCAGAGGTGATAGCCGCAGTTAATCAAAGCATGGGAAAAAAATTGACATCTTGCTAGTACAATGCAGCTGGTGTAAGGGTTTTTTTGCCTTACAACAGAGAGCTATGTTGCCTTACCAGCACAAATCGGAATGCCACCGTTTTTGTTCTTGGGGTATTTATCATCAGGTTCAGGTGGTTCCTTTTCTGGCATTTCGCGATGTGCCCGATTGGTGTTTGCTTCGAACTATGTCAGTTTGTGGTTGGTTTTTGAGATCGTGACTCGATGACTGCTGTGACTGAGGTTCTTGATTTATTTTCATTAGAGAATATTGTGCTCACTTATTTTACCGGCACCCGTTGACGGCTTGGTCACCGTAATCGGTTTTTAAGAGCTCGAATTCATCCTCCTCCATCAACTTGCGTAGTCATTCCCAAAGTGAGATGTTAGAATTTATCGAAGAACGAATACCCCGAAATGGGTCTATACTTGGCTAAATCGAAAGGTGAGAAACATATTTCCAAACGCTACCCAACCCAAATAAAAGACTAGGTTGAAATGTGTTATGCCTTATTTAGGGTCCTGGCGAATGTCCTCTGATTTGATGAAAGTGGAAGGTTAATCTTATCACGATCAAATTGATCTTGATCGACGTCCCACAAGGGCTGGAACTTTCACGTAGGTTGCCATGACGGATTGTTATGCAACGGACCTTGTGTAGACTGTTGAGATCAGAGCTACTATGTATTCCCTTTTTTGAGCTTTTCGCAATTTGGCAGACGTAAAGTAGCTTCTGTCGGAAATAATTGAACTTCTCAGGTCTTAGAAAAAAAGAGCTGTAACGAAGTCGAGAATTTCCAATATTTTTCGGGCATCTTGTTCAATTTTTTATCGGTGACAATCAGGATTCAACTCTTAGCTCATTGTTCTGTTCCAACACAGAAGGTGCACCATATTTTCAGCTTCAGATAAGCTGATCGAGAGCGAAAGCTAGGTGCGGGCGAATTCTGATTTTGGTGACCAGACCTAAAGAGTTCCGCCGAGGATATCGCACGATGCCGTCTATTCAGCCACCTCTCTTAAAGACCTCTATTTTGTAAAATCTTGGTTCAATGACACTGAAACGTTTACCAGCAAATTTTATCTCCCTTCTTCCACTGACGAAGCAGTCACCTTTTTTTTATTCGTCGCCACCCTTTATGGCAAGTCCCAAGGACTTATTGAGGGTACAATGGAAATACAAGAAAATTATATATCATAGCATAAAAGCACTTGACGTTTTTTTCGGCTCGCTGGTCTTTTCTCGGCATGGTTCCGTGGCGCAATAACTATCATACTTCTGCTGCATATCATGCAGCACCTCGGTCAGAGTTATCCGCAGCCTTGATGAAGCAGATGTGTTTTTCATCCTGCCTGTTGGGCTTTTCTTCGCAGTCTTTTTTCCTATCTCCCGCTATATCGTTTTTCTCCTTCGTATTCAGTTTTTCTGCTTTCTCTACTTCAGTTTGATCCTTTCCTCTCCTCTGTTGGTTTCTCCCTTTCTCTGATTTTGACCGAAGTGTGACAGTCCCTAGTATGTCTTTCTAGCCACCCTTGAATCTTGTATCTTTTAAGGCAGTCAGTAAGAGGGCACTTTAGTCTACGGTCCAGTATCTCTTCAGTTGTAAGTTTTGCTTCTTCATGATCTTGTCTTACGTACATTCAAATATCCCTTATTCTGGCGAAGGATCTTTGGCAGTTTGCGTTGGCACAGACAATATCACGTTGCCTTTCTCCTACCAGTCTAGGAGTATAATTTTCGTCTCGAACTTTAGGGCTTTCCTTTGGATCAGGTAGCCATTAATCTGAGTGCTCTTGCCATATTTCTTTCGCACCTTGTATGCGAAGCTTTATTAGTTTCGCCTTTTTCAAAGTCATTGTCGAGTATGGAGAGTGTTAGGCTATCTTTGTCCATTTTCAAGCTCTTCCATAGGTTCAACCTCTTTGCCTGTATGAGACTTGCCAGGTTACGCATTGGAAGTTCCTTTCAGAGTTCCTCAACAGTTTTGGCTCTTCGCGAATACAATCCAGGTATCATACGTCGAGCCGTATTCTGTATTGCTTTTAGTCGATTGTTATCTTCTACTCTCAAGACGATAGTAGATAATCCGTAAGTGATTGAAGGATCGACAAAAATTCCTACCAGATATGCTTTCAGGGTGTTTTTGAGACTTCTTGAGCGCAGAAACGGTCGTAGTTGTAGTAGGTGCCTTTTTGCCCTGGCTCACCGGTGTCTTGAATTATGGAACCAGGATATTCGAAGTGTGAGGCACGTCGGAATGACATTACTGCTGCTTCAAGAAGCGTTTGATCCTCACCGTCTCCAATATGAAACCAGGTTTTTATTCGCCGCGATTTGTGTTCCATATTTATGCATCGTTTTCGCCAGATGCTCTATCCAATCTGACAGATGCGACCTTATATGGCGCAATAAGACATAGGTCATCTGCGTACTCTAGATGATTTAGCTGCCATCTTTTGCCCGAGCGATCGATCATCTGTACTGCACTGTCCTTGAATGAGGAGAAGGCTTCATCCAATATGAGTTGGAAGGTTAGGTTGAAGAGAAGTGGTCTTTCTTTTGAGCTTTGTCTCACACCGCGCTCCATCACATAATAGTCCTTAGTTCCTTTTAATTTTCCCATCGGTAAGTCCATCAAGGGCCTTATTGAATGGACTATTTGCCAGGAGCATACATTGAAGCAGGAAACGAGCTTAACTGTAGTAAATAAAGTGGCGTTAATATTACATTGAAATTTTATTTGGACAGGATTTAACTCAAATCTTATTGTGCAATGAATCTCTGAATATATCAATAAATCTACTTGGAAATTATTCATGCTCTTGCTCTTTGCTTCATATCACAATACATCCTTTTACGATTGAGCGACCATTGACGGTGCGTCTTGCAAGAAATGTAGGACTCTCGCGCCAATCCTAGTAAACATATTATTCCAATGACCATTCTTGTGGTATTCTACCTGTCGAGAAGTCTCCTTATTTCCTGCTACATATAGGAAGCGATCTAGAGAACTTCTGTGTTCGTCTAGATGTGTTTTCAATTTATAAATTAAATTGTGCAGGGAATGTAGACTTGAAGAGAATAATAAGCCGTGATCTA
Organism: Moniezia expansa; assembly: GCA_019097775.1. Taxonomy (NCBI): domain Eukaryota; kingdom Metazoa; phylum Platyhelminthes; class Cestoda; order Cyclophyllidea; family Anoplocephalidae; genus Moniezia; species Moniezia expansa. Next base: position 37,082 of record JADFDV010000213.1, read on the forward strand.
GTGATTTGTGCTTTCTGGCTTAGACGTATAAAACGACGCGAAGTTCGAAATGGGAAATTCGACCGAGACTATCCTATTCTCATCTCAAGGGAAGAATACGGACAAGATAGTGTAATGCTGCGAAGAACCTCTACCAATACTGCAACTGACTGAAATGCATGATTTGCCCGATATCTCTAGAAATTTTCAGAATTCAAGCTGCATAAACATGAATCCTCGCTGTGAAACATTGAGACGAAATCGCCCTGGGGTCCGAGGCTCCCGCCCCCTTCGAAATGGCAACAATGAAAACAATGAAACCCCCCCTCCCCTGTCAAATTAAGAGCTTTGATTACTGGCTTTAATAAAATCAATTATTGGCTGTTTGAAGGCACCACTTTCGACTAAAGGCGGATATATTATGTAATTGCTCTATTTATTATGAGTTTGAAGCTGCATTCTTCAAAATACATTGCCAGATTGAAAGGGATTCGCCAACTTTCATGGAAAACTATGGGAAAATATTTTTTAGCTAGCTAGTTTATAAGTTGAAAACACCAATCTTATGATCTAAGAGATTTAGCGAAGTAAAAGCATCAGTCCTCTGACCGAAAAGTTGATTTTTAGAATATGGCAACAATATAAGTTTAGTGAAGTTTCCTTTCTTATTTGGAAATTGACAGTAGAACTGCCAACTGATGAATTCCTTTGCTACTGAATATTTAAGCGTCTAGGACATGTCAATTAATGATAAGTCTTTTAGCTTAACACAAAGCGCGTTTAGTCCCCTTAGTGAGGAAATACGGGGCACCTATGGGTTGCTGAAAGAAACTTTTTGGGATAAGCGTATTGCAAAGCGTCATGCCTGCGCGTGGACATGGACGTATTTCTTTTACTTAGCGGCGTTCACCTGAACATTCGTCGTCAAACGCTTTTTCCCTCCACCTTACTCTGCGTGATTTCCCTTAAACCCGCGTTAAAGCAGTATGTGATTGAATTTCAAAAAAAGCACCTTGTGTCGGTTTCTTCTGGTTGAAGAAGTGAATGTCGCCCTTCCCAGTCTCCAAACGAATAACGCCGAAGTGGTGATTAGGGGACAGTCTTCACCATTTACTTAAATTCCATAACCCACTGATCCAAAACATTCTACTACTATAGATTAAATTTTCACACATGGTCCTTTGCCTTTTTATAAATCAAATACAAGTAAGTGAACCTCATTTCTATAGAGCCTGTTGACTCAGGAGGTAATTGTTCTTATTTCACTCACTCTCTGTCGAGCCTATGGAGTTTTAAAATATTTCGGAAGAATTTGGATATTCTTATCAAGAGAAACTGGATACTTAATGCATTCGAGGGAAAGGCAGTCTTTACAATCCACTGTGCTTAGAAGGAGTTTCAGAAATATTACTCAGTTAGTTCCACTACCGACAGCAAGATCAAAATGGCAATCAATTCACTGAATTCAATCAGCGTGATTTCGGCACTAACATCTAACCGCGAGAGACTTCAACGGTTGACATAGTATAGATATGGACCTAAAACATTAAAGCGATACTACCACTATGGTATGTTGGAGTGAAATGCGATTAAATGTCTTATTTAGCCCGAAAGATTGAAATCACTATTGCAACATATTGTTTCAATTAAAGTTTTACTTGAATATATTGACCATGAACCCATTCGGCATGTAATTTTTTGAACTGGAATGTCTATGGATGAAATTATTTCAAGCCCATTTATTCGCTTAGGCGCTGGATGAGTTTTTATGGAACCACAACCAAACGGTATCCTTTATTCATCAAAAGCAGATGTAGTAGTTCTGATAGGAACCAGTGGCTATTATTGAAATTACATGATTACACCCAGAAAGAATACTGAAAATATACTTTCGGTCTAATGTTAACATCCTCCATACGGTCCCGTGCACACAGTCTGAACAATACGATAATAGTTACTATTAGTTCGTACACAACTAAAGCACCCAAGCTTTAGTCATTTAAAAAGAATTCATACTTTGTATGAGTCTCTGAGATCCTCCTTCCGAAAATTTCATTATCTGTTGATTTCTCTTCCGCGACTAAAGACTCACGCCTATGATTTAAATATTTCACTTTTTTCTGGATTCAACTACTTGCACCAGAGCAGAGAAAACGAAACAAGTCACCCAAATGATTTTGAACTCCTTACGAATCTAGCTGTGACCATTTGAACCTGGTTGCTCTAGTCATCCATTATCGATGGCTGCATTGAGTACGAGGGCTCTCCCATGCTTACATTGTCGATCTGGGGACAAAACACTAATCGGGTATGCTGGATTATGCTAACGACGTCATCATGGCGGGGTTTTCTGATTTACTTTTCAGCTCCAGTCATTTATGACGGAACCTATAACAAACGCCGCTTTTAGATGGCGAGTCTAGTGGTCAGACTTGTTCTGTGTCATATTCTCGGTACTTTTTCAGTTATCTGCGCTTTGAATTGCAAAAAAATTATTGATAAGTGGAATTCATAATGCTTTTTCACCAATATTTTTCCATTGACAACCAGCCCCCCACTGTAGTTGCCAGTAGAGACAAACTGACGTATCCATTCGGTAAAGCTTCGAAAGGCGTAAACTTGACAGCTAGCCTATTCGAGAAGTGAATTAGATCGTGAGGTTTGGGTTCTAAATGCCAAGAAATTCCGAAATGAAATAAAGCTTTTTAACATCGTCTAGTGGTAGCTAACTGAGACTCGCCAATTCGAGGCTCCCATCACTACTCACCACCTGCAATTCCAGTCTAGGCATCAGCTTAACATTGACTTCATCATGGCTTTATACCTCACCTATTTATCAATACCGATTCTTGGCGAAATCGGCATTCTATGGGTAATGTGACTACTATGACGGTGACAAAATCAGCAGTAGTGACATCTAGGTGGGTGACTGTGACGGCCGAGTCATTCTGGGCTGGCAGCATGCTTGGTGCAAAAAAATGGGCCCAGTTTGCCTAGCTCCAGTAGGAAGAATAAGCCATGTTGTCAACTCCTTTTTCTAAAAACGGAACACGAGACGGATGCGCTTGAATCCTACCTTGAACCAAGACAATTGAGTGGGGCAGATGCGATTTCGCATTACCGCTTTATTGAAGATGAAGTCAGTACTACGAGCTCACATCATAGGGCCTAAAAATTGGAGGCTTTGTGAATGCTCAAAAGCTCATCAATTCGAAAAACGAAACGTTAATGAAATATTACATTCAATTTGAAACTACTATATTGGAAAAGACTGATCAAAAGTACTTTGGAAGCATCAGAAAAAGTTGAAATAACCGAAGAGCAGTAGAAACTAACCCGAGACAGCTTAAGTACTGACCTGCAGTAACAGAGGGGACTACAGACTTAATAAACTAAACACCCGAGTCATGCTTCATCCGATTATCCCCTCCGGTAGCGCTAATTTTTCAGAGATATCCACAGATACGGGCATAACTTTCAACGAACAGTACTTGGCTAAAGATACTAAAAGTTCTGTTCAAAAGGCCCCCAATCTGAGCCTAACTTTGGATGAACCACGTATAGGATTTACTAACTGCCGAAGAGCAAACCAACACCTGAGTGGGTGCTCAGGTAGTCTCTGTTTGCAAAGGTAAAAACACAATATATTAACGTCTTGAAAATATATTTCTACTTGAAATGAAGGGGGAGTGGTCTGAATCAATGGCTAGTGGCAGACTGAATTCCACACTGGGAGTCGGTTAACAAATGGTCAATATGCCTTCCGGTTATGAAAATATATAAACTAGCGGCTGTTGTGTTAGAGTTCTAATTCATGAGGCCACATATAGGTGGTGTGGACAGTTCTTAGCCTTGCCGATTAAGACCTTGACTGTGAAGTGGATCTTTGATGACAGAAGAATTGTAGGACGACATCTTGATTATAGACATTCAATTGGCTGGTTTGCTTTCAACAATAATTAGAGGTATTTTTCCTTCAAAATGCAGAAGCAAATGGTCTCTAGTTACAAAATATGGGTCATCAGTCTCGTTTACTATAAAGTATCTATTCTTTCCGCCTTTTCATCTGTTTCTATATGAATACTTGGCTAGTGATTAAAGACCTTGTCGTTCCATCACTGATCATTATTCTAACTCATTATCAGAAATTCTAGGAAACACAAACGTATCTAGAAATAGGATAGGGTGCTATCTAAATCTTGCGAAGGAGAGGAGGCACTGATTTGATCATCCATTTACGTACTAGCATTAACCGTTAATGCTTGCGGATGAATCTGGAACTAAATGCACGATTTTTCTGTATGAACAACTAATAAATTATGAAAACAATACTAAAACATCTAAAAAAAAGCTTAAAATTTAAAATCATGTAAAAATAAAAGCATCCATCCACAAGTAAGTCAAAGAGGGACTGCAAATAAAAATGAAACAGTTTTGTGCCCATTAGTTCTACTGGAGCGCAAATAACAATCAGTTCTGTCTTCTGATGTGTCATTCACTGCCTTCTCCATCAGCACGAAAAGCTGGCAGTCTGGCGATTCGCGTAAGCACAAATAAGGCGAAGCAGGAGTTCACTTCTTCCGGTTAATATTATCGTTGATGAATTTACGGTAGAAGAAATACCATCAACTTTAATGTGGACATTTCTGTAAAAACTGAAACTAATTATCCTTATGGATTATGTGAGGCCTTCGTCACTGCCGTCAGGTCAACATTCCCCCAAACTGTACTTTATTCACGGACAGGTGACCTAATTTTCCTAAAATATTTGACTGAAATACCATGAAGTCTGGACGAATGAGATATCTTCACAAATATCAAGCTACCTTCGTTGGTGTATAAATTTAGATAATCGGACAAAAAAGGGAACCAGAAATTTAAATTAGCATTTCAAAACAGATGTATGCTTTGGGTTAAATCCTGTCCAAATAAAAATTCAATGTAATATTAACGCCACTTTATTTACTACAGTTAAGCTCGTTTCCTGCTTCAATGTATGCTCCTGGCAAATAGTCCATTCAATAAGGCCCTTGATGGACTTACCGATGGGAAAATTAAAAGGAACTAAGGACTATTATGTGATGGAACGTAGTGTGAGACAAGGCTCACCAGAGGGACCACTTCTTTTCAAACTAACCTTCCAATTCATATTGGATGAAGCCTTCTCCTCACTCAAGGACAGTGCAGTTCAGATGATTGACCATTCGGGCAAGATATGGCAGCTAAATCATCTAGAGTACGCAGATGACCTATGTCTTATTGCGCCATATAAGGTCGCAGCCGTCAGATTAATAGAGCACCAGGCGATAAAATCGTATAAATACGGGTTGCAAATTGCGGCGGACAAAATCCTCTGGCTTCAAATTGGTGCCGGTTAGGATTAAATGCCCCTCGAAGCAGCAGGAATGTCATTTCGATGTGCTTCACACTTCCAAAACCTTGGCTTCCTAATTCAAGACACCGATGAGCCAGACGGAGCAATAAAAGCAAACTTAGCCAGAGCAAAAAGGCACCTAACACGACTACTATCAATCCTGCGCTCAAGAAGTCTAAACAATACCCTACAAGCCACTCTGGTAGGTATTTTTGTCGGTCCTGCAGTCACTTATGGATTATCTACTATTATCTTAAGAATAAAAGATAACAATCGACTGCAAACAATTCAGAATGCGACTGGACGTGTGATTTTTGGATTGTACTCGCGAAGGGCCAAAACTGTGGAGGAACTCCGAAAGGAGCTGCCGATGCCTAATTTAGCAAGTCTTGAACAGGCAAAGAGGTTGAACCTATGGAAGAGTTTGAAAACAGACAAAGATGGCCTGATACTCACCATACATGAGAGTAACTTTGAAAAGGGAGAAATTAAGAAATCCTCACATGCGAAGGATTGGATGCTTCAATTAGATAAAAATGCAGAAGAAATATGGCAAGAGCTTTCAGATTCATGGCTACTTGATCCAAAGAAAAGCCTTAAGGGACGAGATGGTAATTATACACCTAGATGGATAGACGAAAGGGACCGCAGTATTGTTTGTACTAGAGCAAACTGCCATAGATGTTTCGCCATAATAAAGGAGATACGAAGACACATAACACAAGATCATGGCGAAGAAGGACACAAAACTGAAGATATACGCGACCGTAGGCTAAAGTTCCCCCTTACAGACCGCCATAAAAAATAAAAGACTTAAGAGTGGCTAAAGAGACATATTAGGGGTTATCACCCTTCGCTTGCAATCACAGAAAGCAAAAACTTAACAGAGAAGAGGGAAGGCCCAAACGATGCAGTAGATAAAGTAGAACTGAACACGGTAGAGGAAAAAGATAGAGTGGAAGGCACAAAAAACGACTACGAAGAAAAGAATATCCAGAAGGATGAACTACATAACTTCTCTATTTCGACAGCGAACAACGTTTTTCCACATAAATGGTAGAGAACGGACAAGGTGTCACGAAGAATTGTAACTGAAAAATGAATTGTTACTGTCGAGGAAGAACCAGGGGGCCAAAGACGTCAAGTTAACTCTTCTATTGTCATATGTATGTGTTTAACTATTGCACAAGCTGTTTGCGTTTCTGTTGTATCCCCAATAAGTCCTTGGGACTTGGGATGTGGTGGTTATTTCATCTGTCACAGTTCGCGCATTCAGGCTACCCTAGCCACCTTAGACTCGAGATAAGGAACCACGAGGGGGTGGGGGGGTCTAAGGCTCCCGATGCCCCTACAGTCTCTGGCAAAGCTCTGTTAAAAAGACCTTTTTGAGCTCAAGTCGTAATCAAAAGAGGCAAATCTAAATTCCTCTGTTCATAGCAAGTCAATGTAATTTAGATTTCTGGGAAAACGATTGGATTGGAGACTGCATTGACGGGATTGTCGAAGTTGATTTGCAAAAATTGTCAATTTGTTGGAAGTTTAACTAAGCATAAAGAGTGTTGAGTACCGAAAACCTAAAATGTTAGGTGGATTAGGAAGTAAATCATAAAATTCTAACCACAGCACCAGGCTTTAATAAAATCCGTGTGCCTACCTATAGTCGCATTCGCCCATTCGCCGATGTGATTGGTTAATCTGTGTGGTTGGACAGAAGGCAGGTCTCGTTGTTAGGACCTGATTGGTTAACGTTATTTGTTACTCTAGCTGTGCTTTACACATGCCATCACTGTCCCGACCATGCCATCTCTTTAGCCAGATATGTATTCAAAATTCCGTTGATGTCATCGATAAATCTGTTTCTACTCATCATTTTTTGTGGGTTTGCTAGTTCAGAAGCTAATTGCTATTGTGGATATCGGCGATCTGGAATGCTGGTTATTCTCCGATGTGTTTCCGAAGTGTCGGAACTTCCACAATCGGTATTTCGACTAGTTCTTTGTGAGAGAATGGGTGGCATTGTCCGTATAGGAGATTCAAACAGCGTGACAGCCATTCGAGCTGAGACCGGAATTATCGGGATGACTATCGAGCCTTACGGACTAAGTCAACTGCAATTTGGAGAACCAGTTACCAAACTTCAGCTTAATTTTCCACTGCAGACGAAATTACTGGATGCTCTAGCATTTGCTGGGCTTCCAAATTTGAAAACCCTTCACGCTTGGAGAGCTCCAATAGCTCTAGAGGGGTGCTCCTTGGCTGGGTTAGCTCGTCTTGAAAACCTCGTCCTGAGTTGTGGGTCCACCTTCTCTAGATTTATAACCTTCGGGCCTTCGTTCCGGAGTGTCCGACTGATTGGATGCCTTGGAAGACCTCTTCAATTTATCTGTACTCAGTGTACTCAGCGACCTGATATCAGTGTACTTCGAATACTCCCGGGTCCACCATCCCCAGGAGGAATCATCACTTTCGAAAATTGGTGGAATTCCTCTGAGCCAGGAAACTCGGTTGCTCTTCGAAAGTGTCGACCAGGAGTGTGTTCAGATGATCACATGTGTCGTTACAATTATCCCCTCAAACTCGCCATTGCATTTCGACCCAGAAGACCCCTCATTAAAACGACTCCAGTGGCCTTAACGACTTCTACTCTGGCATCCTCCCCACTTTCATTTACTACAATCTTTTTACCGATCCTAGGCACTATTCTTGCGTTTTCGATTGCCCTTTGTCTATTCATGTCCCTTCGGATTTCTGCAAAACTGAGAAAGAAGCGGAAATCAGACCCTATGGAGAGCGCAGCCGATGATAGACATTACGGGCCACGATCACCCAGTGCGCCCTCCGAACCAATTGGAACCCCACCAGTGCCTTTAAGTAGCCCGTTAAACAAGAACTAAATCTCATTCTTAAGCCTTTTTCTTCTCCCCTTTACAGGAAGGAAGAAAGTTATTTCGCTTAATTATAAGACAATTAGGCCTGTAATTTAGTTTTTGCTCCTTAGATAAACCAACCCATTACATTTTTATCATTGTGTGCTTGGTCAGTTTTTCACCTTTTTAGATGGCGTAGGTTGGCTTTCGATTACTTAAAGGAAAAGGCGTGTAATGAGTTCTGCTTTAGGCAAGTTTATATACAAAACGGCGAGTTATTTCTATTAAGGACTGGAAAGAGTAGCGGATTCTTGCAACGCCCATCGAGTGCAAGTGTGGAAGGCAAGTATCAAAGATGCTTGTAAGTTACTTTCGATATTTACAATCTGATTCACCTCCTGATGTTGTCATTTGAGGCATTTCTTTCTGAAGTTTTGTCCTTTTAGTTGAACAAATCTACATCGACAATTTTACCTCCACTTTGGAGGCTTAGCCTGACCAAGCTAGGACATCAATATAGACGCGCTATAATGATGGCAGTAAAATATATTTGCTACTTAATTATTAAATGAAATACTGGGTGGTGTTCAGTAAAGGGTTTAATTAGGTAATTAATTTGAACCTCAATGATCAAATATTAATGAAATATTTTCAGATTATTATTTAAATTACTTCCTAATATTATCGTTATTATTTGTGCAGTCGATGCGTTTGGTGCTAGTCATGAGACACAATCCCTTAGATTCCTGTCTCCAAAATTTATAATTGTTATTTATATTCAGTCTATATTTATTGATGGAGATCACTAATGCGTCCAACAGAATATCTGCCAGATGATGGAATCATTTTTCAAATTTACAGGCTGAAAATCCTCTTAGGTTAGATAACTATAAATATATGATTTGAAATAGCTATCCTTTTTCAACCTCAGACAATTTACCAGCTGGGATGCGTCAGTTGACTTCATGGACCTGCATTTATTTTAAGGTATCTTGCTTTTTGACATGGCCTGGCACCACTTCATGGACTAACAAGTTTTCCATGGCTCAGGGAATGCAGAAATTGAATTTTTCAAATCAGTGTCCGCAGATGACGAGCCCTACATCAAACAAGATCCGATTTCTGCTTTTCTGATTCCTATTAATTTCGGTATCCAACAGTTGTTAGAGTAATTTATACGGTGTCGCTTGATTGTCAAACAAACTTGACATCCAAAGAGGCCGACGATCGTTGAAAATTCAAAATGAAAACGTGTCACGTGCACTGTGCAATCGCATAATCATCTTGGGCGAATAGATTTCATCGGTAATACTTCGCCCAACGCATCTTTTTCCAGCGTAACTTTGCTTCCGTTTTTAGGTACTGCTTATGTCTTAGACTAAAATGTTTTATTTTTGGTGGCTTTTGATCGACTCCTGAAGCCACAGCACATGAGATGATTATCAGGTCTGACTTTTTGAAGGATGACGTTCTGATGTATAAAAAAGAGTGCGAAACTGATGTCCTCCTATTCGCGCTTGGCTTAGTAAATACAGTCAGCATAAGGGGAGAAATGTATTCATTACTAATAAATTGTGAGTTGACGCACAGTGACACCAACAGGGAGACTCAAAAGTGGAGAGGGGGGTGGGTAAGTCACGACTATTACTCAATCTCGATCGGCCTAGAGCTCGCCTTGACGCATATTGGCCGACTTTCCTTTTGTGGCTATTTGCTTCCACCACTGTTTCAGTTTCAACCAACCACCTCAACCACTTAGTAACTTTAATTGATTATGAAATTCCGACTATCTTACAACCTAGTTCTTAGAGAGGGCTACCACTGTAAGGAAGAGGTGATCTTTGGAAGTACGAATTATATTGCACAACTTATGATAACGAGCAAGGGAAGAACTCTAAGGTATGAAGTGAAATAATTTGTTTTCGAAAAGAGGGAGTGGTCAGGGGTAGCATGGTGGATTCTACTTCGTCCGGTCTCCGTCAAGCTTCCTTCTAGTTAGTTTATTTATAGATTGTCCAACCCGTATATAATTTTAGTCTTTTTTCATTAATGTTCTCCTTTAAATCTCTTCAGGCCTGCTCTCATCTTTTTTATCTTCATTTTAACAATCGTTCTAAAATATACCATCAGTTCTTCACAAATGAAATGGCCGTTAAAAGGGAAAGCGTTACCGGTAATGGCATCCATTTCTGTGAATATTGCTTGAAAATAGCAAGCACTACACCACTCGCCAACCATCTTCTTTTTCTTCTTACAATGATTTTTGGAGCAAAGGCCTTCTTTTTCTCACTGAGATTTCTAGTTTTGATCTAACCAACTTTCGCTAGGTAATACACTAAAGGTAATGCAGAAGAAAATATCTTCTTCATGCTTCAGGGCAAACAATTTATTAGTTTGGTTGCTGCTGAATTGAGATTTCATGCATTGAATGCGAGTCTGAAAGAGCTGGAGCGCACCGACTAACGGCCTTCAGAGTTGAAGAAGAGATAAGGATTCTCCTCCAATCTCTTTACATCGAAGGCTCCCCGATATTCGTCTTCGCCGTGATCGAAAATCTTCAACTTCAGCTTACAAAATATGCCCAAAATCGGAGAGGTATTAGCCATTAAATATAGCACACTGTTCTCCGAACTTTGCCGAATTTACCAATTAGTTTGCATTCATATCAGCTTTTTTCAGATAAGGATTGGACTGCAAAATTTTACATTACCTAGACCTAGGAAATATATACTCTCAGGACTCAAGGTTTGTTTCGACTGATAAAGGGTCAAAGCCGTCCATTCTCAAGAAAAAAGACGGATTCCATTCAGCAAACCTTTACCAAATAATGCAAATGAATTCAAAATATGGTATCCAACAGTGATGAATAACCCTTTTAGTCAACATTAATGAGCCAAAATGAAAATTGGCGAGTTGAAAGAATGGTCTTGAATATTATAATGACAACGTAGATAATGGTCCAATTTACCCACTGTTCATCAAGCAACTTACTGAAGGTGCGCGGAGAAAAATCTGTCTATCGTTAGCAAGTCAAGTTTGATCTTTTAGTGGGAATGCGAACATGGAAGCTGGAACCAAGACTCGGATGAATAGCTAGGAGAAATGTTGCCAGATTTGGACTTTTGGATTCTAAAAATGCCTAAGGTAAAAACTAGTTCATCTTGTAGAGCTTCCATCTTATCGAAAAGCGGGGCTGAAAAAGTGAAAGACATGAGCAGATAATTGTCTATATCAAAAAATAATTTTTATGAAAAGGTATTAGCTGATAAAAGGTGAGCTGCAGAATCCTACTTCGGCCACTATGTTAGCCAAAAAACCAATTGGTTCTGGCATCCACAAAATAACTATCTTAGAAAAGTTGCCTTAGGAAGATTCGAGATCACAAATGAGATAAACCGCGTTAACGCCTATTATTCGACACGTTGTCGTCATAGGTCTGAAGATAGTAGTGTACGCACCGGCATAATTAAGCCATCTGGAGGTTCAGAGGCAGAATTAATTTATTACCTAAAACAATTTTAAAAAGCATTATGGAATGAATTCTACCCTTCAACTACCATGGTGATGCATTAGACCATGGTGAAATACCACATCAGCCAACAAGCCTCAGTACTTTCGACTTAGTAGTTCGTGCTGGTTACTAGTCATCAGCCCCACTCACTAATGCGAGTCAATGGCTCTTTTGCCTAGGTTAGTGTGACTTCTAATATTATCTACAAAAGAGGCCACTACTTAATACAAGTATTTGCCAATGTTTTTCTTCTTCACTAGTATTTCATCGTTATCATACTCACGTCGAATTGCATTCTAAATGACAACTGGTATTGATTTTTCGAACATGTTTTTTTTACTCCATGTGGACTCAAAGTTGACTCTTTGGCGGTACTCTAAATGTAGAAATGAAATACAAGCAAAAGGCATGTCACTCCGATAAATTGTAAGCAAATGCATTCTTGTTGTCTGAAACGGACAATACGATTTAAACTTTAGGTGACTTTCTAATAGAGTGTAATAATTAATGTTAATATCCATGCTCTAAGCATCATACGTTCCTGCAAGTTCATAACTGACATTCAATCAATTCTTAAACGAGTCTGTTAATAAAAAAATAAATTTCGCAGTACATTTTTCCCATGAGAGGCTGGGGGAAGTGCTATAGTACTGATAAGCATCGCCTGGTTAGTTCACAATCGCAGCTCCGCAAGGCCCTCTCCATCCCAGCTCAAGTATCTGTTCCTCGAAATGACAGTTTTTTTGGTTTTCGAAAAAAGTGGTTTGTAAGTGCTACCTCTGTCGTTGCTCGCTGGATACAAGAAATCTATTTGTGACGACCTCATCTGCATGATTTGACTAAAGGCATTTGTATCTCAGACAGCGAGGCCAAGCCAGAGATCGCGACCACTTAATCAATGAGACCGCTATATCTATCTCATTTAGTTCATAACCGCGGACTTTTATCAACCCCTCGGATCTTCATGTAAGCTTTCTATTTGAATTTTAAATGCTCGGTTAATATACGTATTATTCGTAACCCAAACTTATTGTGCTTCACTTCATCAGCCAGTCAGCTCTGCTCTTGGTTTACTTAAACTGTCGGGTGATCGACCATTAGCAGACTGAAATTAATCACATTTAACTCAATCGGCTTGATAACTGAAAACCCAAGTCAAGCAGCCCTTTTTTGAGGTCATTCTGAGGCTTGGAACCCTGTTGGATAGATAGATAGATTGATGACCCCCACTGATATTATTTGCAATTTTTACGCATCTTACTCAAAGAAATGAATTCGGGCTGGCTTTATAGCGCATAGAGCACGCACACCAACGTCTCACCATGTGAATATCACACCGTCTTTGTACAAGTGTCCATACCTGTTCCTGGCTCTCTCGGCATCCACAGTAATTAAGGCTCGACCACTCAATGCACACTTGCTTGTCCCACTCTTCTCTTTTAGGTTTTTAATTACCGAATTTCTATTTGGCACGAGGAACTTACTTTAATCTGTAGGAATCTTAAAAAAAGGATACTCCCAAGCCAGTGACAGTTTTTCTCATCCCGAGGAAACACATCAATCTTCAGTATTGTATTTAATATGTAATAAAGACAGATAGCATGATAGTGGGCTTTCTTAAGAAGAGAAACATCAAGAAGCCAATCAGAAATAGAATGGAGCATCAAGATCAACCACTTTTCGTTCACTGATGAATTCTCCGTAGGGTTCCGTGGTACCTACAGGCAGGGTGGCCAGATAGAACGGCGTATCGACACCTAACAAAAAAAATGTGAAAGTGTCATTTAAATATCTAAATAAAGCCAGCCAACCGGTTCCTCAGACGTCCCATTAAAATCTCTACAGAAAGGCTGGGTTTCAAGGACAGGGAAAATCTTAATCAACGATAAAAGCTGCGTATAATTCATTTGAAAGCGAAAACGGCGAGAGACTAATTTGTCGAAGAAACCGACAGATGTTTGTTACGCATTATTATAGTCAAAATGGTGCATCCGTGCAATCAGTAACCCCCCTTGCCCTCGATTTATGAAAAAATCTACGTGGGCGCGAAGCCTACTCAACTAGCGCTAGATACGAAGGTCTGCATCCGGGACCTAGCATGATTCTACTTCACCTAGGTAGTTGGTGCAACTAACAAATAAATATTTAAGGACTTCTTCCTTGCATTAACCAATAACGGTGAGGTTAGCCATCAGTATTCTTCCGTCTTATCCTAAGACGCTATCGCCCTGTCATGCTTTCATAAAAAACCAAGAACTTGTTGCCGAGATATCTCATTGAAAAATTAATGACTGTTCGAGGCAGAATATGGAGATTAATCTAATGATAGGACAGGAATTAACAACCTACCGAGAAATTCAAGAAACAAAACTTAAAACAAGCTTCTATCTTCTCTCGCTTTCATTGGGTGGGTAAAGGCGTCATTTGTCAACCTTGAAGAAACCATTCAGCCAACTTATTGAGCTCGTTTCTACAATCCTGATTCTACTGTTCACTACAATTTTGCACCATTATCTCTTGCACAGTAATAGGGCCACGGAGCTTGGGACTCGACATTTGGTTTTGGATAAACCTGTCAGACTTAACTAATGTCGAAAGCATGACAGCCCGAAGAGATTCAACCCAAAGGATTTCTCTCTTCGGCAGAGTTCCTTTGCCTCAGTTTGCATTCTCCTAGACAAGGAATCGGTAAATCTTAAAGTTTAGATCATCTCTACTGGGCATGAACGGCAGTTTTCTAAGGCCTTTTCCTCCTAGAAGTTCTATGATTTAAATGCTATAAAGAAACGCGGTTGTGAAATTACGGGCAAATATTTTTTACTTGGACGACCACTAAGAACGAACGTTGCGCAATCCAATTCCGAGAAATGCTGTGAGCCTCCTCTCCCCCTCCCCATTTTGGAGGTTAACTCCGCTGCTTAAACGATATTCGCACAAGTCTATATTCAACTAGCCTGTTTATGTTGGAGGTCAAACTTGCTCGGTTTAAGCGTTATATGTTTACACTCTAGGTTTGCATAAACCGTTTATGCTAGAGCTCTCCCATACAATCGTTGTAAATTTATACCACATGGAGACCAAGGCATAGCTTTAAAGTGGATCCGAGACTGCACTGTTCAGCCCCACTCGTTTTTTGCACTTGTCCAGCTTGAATTGTGCAAAGTTCACTAGACCCGCAGTAACGGGATGCAATATCTAGAATGTAGTTTTTACAAAAAGGATATTTTCTGAATTATTTGGTGGCTCGGCCAGTCCTGGTTAACAATAAGAATTTCAGTCTCATAGTGCTAACGAAAGTATAAACAGGCTAGTGTTTGTAAAAAAATCAGATATAATAATAAGCGCCACAAAGAGGGTAGGATAAAAGGTTAATCTAACGAAAATAGGAGGTGGTGTCAAATTATGTGGCATACGTGTTTTGCTCCATGGAATTCAACTTTTTCACGAATTTCAAAAATAAGTAGGTTTTTGATGCAACAAAAAGATGAAACGTGTCGATTTCAATTCGAAGAGTGAAAGAATAATATGGACGAGAAGTACCAACCTTCAGAAATCGTTTTGTTGCCAGAATAACCTGTCATGTCGGTCCTCACATAGCCCGGACAGCACTAAAGTAAATGCAGTTTTTTACGTAAGGTCTTATAAGATGCTGATTACTAAATCACTAAAGAAGCCTATATAATGCTACAACGCATAGAGTAGCAGAGGGGCGAGGTCTAAAAATTTTTCAAAAAAACACAAATTGCAAAGGCAAGGGTAGCATTGTAAACCATTAGCTGAATGACTAAAATCATTCAGAAAACTGTTCGACAGAAGGCAAGCATTCAGAGCAAAAGGCAAATAAGCCTTAAAGCGCCTAAGTAACAGGGCCTTTTGAGCGACTTCGAAAAATACAGCGGTTAGATTCTGAACCGATGAAAATGAAGAAGACCTTAGCGTGTGCATAAAAAGCGCAGGCGGATGCTACTGGATAAAGATGCTGAGTTAGTGATCAGGAGTAAAGGTCAGTATCGAATCAGTGAAAAAAATTCCAGCCCAATGAAGGGAGACCGTCCATTTGAACTCCTTCCACGGAGGAGAGGTGAGACAGCACCGACGAAATCATCACCAACGTTTCGAAAAACTAGCAGGCACAAAATTCCATATTGGATAATCGGATACTACAAGAGTTACATAAAGGATGATCTTGAAATCTGAAATTGTACCATCAGGACATCTTGCAAAGTGGTATTGAAATAGAAGAGAGCAAAAAATGAAAAATTAAAGAGGATAATAAGGCGGCACGCTTGCACCTCAGGTTCGAAAAGATTCTCAACCGTTATAGACTTAACTAATGTTCAATAACCAAGAAATTTTTTTTCTGCAAACGGCAGACGAAGTAGATGACAACTTGAAGCAAAAAGGACCAGGAATTCAAAGATGACGGGTGAGACGAATGAATACCTGACGAACTGCGAGTACGAATGAGGTAAAATTACCTAATCCAAATTGATTATTTCTATGTACTTAAATATTCGTCAATACACAAAAGCAGTGAGGACATCTAGCCCACTAGTGGTACCATTACTACTGCCTTAATTTTCAACCATATTTATGCAAACAACTTGGTTCCAAGTGCACTCGTGATTTTCATTTTTTTTTGAATTTAAACAGTGAAGGCACTCCAAGTCAGGTACATTCTTATCTCATTCCATAATGCAGACTTCGACGTGAGGATTTAAGTTCATCGTAAGCATTCCCACTGTGATGTTGACAAAGACCTCGAGGTGATTAGTCCTTTTCTGAAAGGATGGCTTGCTATTAAGTTTCAGAAACGGACATCGTGGGCAAAGATGATGTCTTGTAAAATTTGAAATGGTGATCGGCTTGAGATATAACAATTCTGTAGAAATAGTGGCTTCATTTTCATAAATTAACGAGAATAAAGCAATTTTTCGTTACAAGTACTCAAAAGCAATAGCGAGTTTATACCTAACAAGGGAAAAAGAAATTATAGTACAAGTGAGGGGCCTCTGGTGCGTAATTCGGATCACTGAGAGTGGAACGGAGATAAGCACAAAATTTACACATCTTTCGACAGGTAGGTGCACACAAAATTCTAGTGACTATGGACTATGGTCCCCTTCGAGATGTCACCATTTACGATAACTTATTTGAAATGTAAATGAAGTCAATGTAGGTGGTATCCATTTATAAGCCGTTAGATTATATATCTAACCTCTACTCTACAATCTCAGTAGCATTTTTTTACTTTGTGATTGACAAGCCATAAATCCTAGAGGATATCAATAAAAGAAAAAAAACGGAGTGCAGCTTACACAATTAATAAGAATAGAGCGAGGATCCGACTTCATTTGATCTGCTAAAATAACGGTTGCTTTATAGAGACCCAACTTCGAAAACCCGTAAGCTGATTGGACGAAGCCTGCGTTCCTGTGGTCGCCTTTGTATGCATGGCTAAAAGAGGTGTAACTAATAGTTACTGAAATGACTAATATCAGCTATATTTTCCTATATCATCAGGTTTTAATGCCTTATAAACGAAGCCATGATCTCATCTAATTCCTCTAATGTCATTCGATGTCGGAATTTGTCTGAAAGTGATTTGTTCAGGCCTTGAAAAGCCCACACGAGATCTCCAGTGCACATATTCACCAGTCTAGAATGAAAATACGATAAAGATTTTAAAGAAAAAGGGAAAAAAAGAGTCTTTTGGTCACAAAATTACCTGGAATCCTTTGCCATAAGAGGAAGAAATTCCGTACACATCTTCACGTTGGCCGTATAGTTCACATTCACAGTAAGATTTGCCCTATCGCCGTATGTCGAAGATGGTCCACTCTATCTAGGCAAAGCCAATACACATGCATATATATACAAAGTTAAAACATGTGAAAGTTGCACATCTAGACCACTGTTGACTTGGCCTAATCTCAGGGCATAGCTACAAAAAAAAAAGACTAATTTATTGGATTAATGGGACGCAAGCGCTTTTTGCTAGATAAAGGAACGACGAACTAATTAACCATCTCTTTGGCCATTTACCCAAGGGCGTAGTCGAAAATCCGTTTCTTCGTGATGGAAAATGTTGAAACTTGGCAAACAATTCGATCAGAAACATAGGATGCGGAATGAGTAGTCAGTTCCTGCTGCCATTAACAGAAAGCGGATCGTGCACTCTACGTCAGTGTCCCAACCGTAACTCATTGTCGAAATTTTCTAATTTACTGTTCTTTTGCCTTCATCTTTCACGACTGTAGTGACACTACCCACTTGATACCAAACGGAATCATTAACGCTTACCAACAACAGATCGGTAACCCTAATCACTAAGGCTCATAGTTTCGCCTTTTATATCAACGACTGTTATGCTCCAATTGAATGCATTTCTCAGTTCCTAGAAAAATAGGCGTTCTATTATGCGGTTTAGCAAAATAGCGAAAGATACGGTGGTAACATCAAAATGGGCTACTCTATGCAGCGCTAGAAGGAGGGTTCGTGGGTTAGAGAAGCTATGGAAGTTGAAAACCAGCCATATTGCAAACCCGTCCTTCAAGACTTAGCGAAAACAGCTGCGTTTGAGGAAAAAAAGAGTCAAATCTCGTGATTTGAGAGCAATACTTGAAACAAAGGCAATTTCTCATAAACGCCTATTCAGAAATAAAATCGGTAGTGCGGGCAAAAGCCAGACGAACGCCTAGCATACTTCATGAAGCAGAGATGAGATAATGAAACACAAAGGTAGCACCAGGGCCTAAAAAATTCTGTAATCCTAGAGTTAAGCACTTTGGAATAAAATATGCCAGCAGATATGAACATGCCTAATGCGCCATGAAAGAGTAAAAAATAACCATAATGCTAACTGGCTAA
Organism: Moniezia expansa; assembly: GCA_019097775.1. Taxonomy (NCBI): domain Eukaryota; kingdom Metazoa; phylum Platyhelminthes; class Cestoda; order Cyclophyllidea; family Anoplocephalidae; genus Moniezia; species Moniezia expansa. The sequence goes on from JADFDV010000213.1 coordinate 55,683, forward strand.
CATTCAAGTATTGGCTTGCAGGAATGGAAAGATTGAGAAAAACATGGTAATCAAACTGAAGGTCCGAGTAATATGCAATTTTAAAAATATCACGAAAAGGAGTGGACGTGTTGAGTCGGAACGCATGGACTCCCCCTAGATTAAAGCTGGCAAAAATACACTGACGAGTTCTACCCCCTTAGAATGCTAAGGGATTTTGCACTCAAGTGAAATTTTTTTGATTCCAACATTTCACGGCATTAATGTTAACTGCGTTGCAATCTGAGTATTCCTCCTACTAGACGGGAACCACTATTTTTGGGCAAAGATCAACTCAAGCAGGATTAAAGCTGTTCAAACACTTAGGGTATCAAAGCATAACGTTGAGTCAACTAGTGAATAGTGCAAAAAATACCCACATCAATGAGAATGCCGGCGTTATTGACAAGAATATGTATACCATCGGGATAATTGTCTTCAATGAACTGAGCAAAGCGCTTTCGGCTCGCTGGATCAGTTATGTCAAGCAGATGAAATTTCACCAATAGGCCTTTGTCTGAGAGCTCCTTTACAGCCTTCAAGCCCAACTGCTCATTTCGTGCCGTTAGATAACAATCCCAATCGGATGATGGGCGCAATTCTCGGGCAAAGCGCTCAATTAAACCCCTTCCAATACCGCGATTGGCTCCCGTAACCTAAAAAGGTATATCCACATGTATAAAAGTTACAGTTCTAACTATTGGCCTTACCAGCCAACAACACTAAGCTCGACAAACCACATCTAAAAATAACCAGCCACACTGTATGAAAAGTAAGAATGTTTCCGATAGAAAGCAGACTCTGAGACAAGCTCACATAACACGTTAAAACAATCGGAAGTCCGCCTCCGTCAACCATCCTGCAATGGTACCCTTTTTCTACGCCACACTTACTTGGTTGCTCTTTTTAAATACTCGGCTTCTCACTGCAGATGGTCTGTTTATCAACAGCGACAAGCAATACTACTGATGAAACCCGTCGACTACTTGTTTCGGGTACACGCTGCATGCCATATCCTTAACTATTCGCTACAGCTATACAAAAATTGCTTATAAAAATTTTATTTTCAATTATAAATGGGATTAAATTGCGGAATTCTCCCTTCCCCTTATAACGAAGTACACCAAAGTAATTCGCCCTGAACCAAGGACAACAACAACAATGACTATTAAGAACATCCGGAATGGAACTTACCTTAGGTAAAACTACAATTCAGAAAAATCTACGCATCAAATAATGTTCATGCAGGATCAAGTGACTTACAATGGCGACCTTCATCTATGAAGATCTAACCGGCTTTCGAACCCAGTTAAAGATTTATCTCTAATAGGCAAACCATCCGTGAAAAATTTGAAGAAGGAATCCTTAGTTTTATTGGGTTGTAAGGGTTTATTTTTTACAAGTGTAACTGCAATATTGGCTACCCTATTTATTCCAAGTTTGCACCAAATTAAATGGAGACTATTTCTTGATATATGTCTTCACAGGCGATTAGCTGAGGGTACAGAATAAGGTGGTTACTAAGAAATTAATCAGATCATCAAGAATAGATCTATAATTATGACTTGGTCTGCTTCGCGACCAATGAATCCTTGGGCTCTCTAAATCTTATTTGTGTTTAGAAGATACTAGTTGTGAAATAGTTTGAAAGTAATGAAAGAGTATCTTTGCACCGTTGCAGATTTACGATTTTAGGTTTGACTTAGTCACTAAATACACTAATCTCTCAAATTACAGCAGTGAGAGGTGGACAAATGCTAGTAGAATAACCCAACAGTGGAATCCGAATGGTAGCACAAAATTTATAAGCAGCCTCCCCTATTTTAGGCTTTCAAACTGAATTATAGTAACCTATCTCACAATATTTTAAGCCTTTCTTCCGGCAAGTTCCTTAAAGACCATCATCAACCAACATGGGTGGCCACTAAATGCATCGGATGCTCGCCTATTTCTATAGACTGCGATAAGTAATATATCGGATGCGCTAACGATCATCTCATAACCAGAGCAGTGTTAACCTCTAGGTATGATAGCCTTTTTTAGAGTTGCGACGAGATTCACTCCGTGGCAAGGACAAGGGAAAGGACCTAACTGCAAAGCTTAAAGACTAAAACCTGCAGCTATGACTGTAATGGTATCGAAGTCAAGGTAATTATTAGTCCTAAATGCTTTATGACTAGCTGGGTTGCTATAAGTTCAGCATGAAAGTTTACCACGGCTTGTATAAATCGAATACAAAGAAAGCTTATTCTAGCACATTCGAGTTTATCATCATACGATCTAAATAAAACTGATACTTTCTATTGTATCAAATTAAGTGATTCCTCACCATTGAATATAATTGATCTAGATAAACTCTAAACCAGACATCTCAGAATACTATAAAATTGGTCATTTGTAGGCCTAATAAATCCTTTCGATTAATTTTAAAGTTCGACTACGGAAACAATTAAATAATAGAAAAATTTTTTAGTAAATATTGGATTATATGTAAAAACAATAAAATTTTCAAAATCAATAAAATGAAAAATTTTATTGAAAACTTATTTAAATGAATTGGCCTACTAGTAAGCTCTTTTAAAGCCGCGACTTCGCAAGTTACCCTAACTCTGCTGGTGTGTCATGGAGGGTAGGCGTGTCCAGGTTATAAAGCAGGAGCCTTATACGGCGACAAGAAGTCGCGGGCGGCGTCGATTGCATTCGCCGGTGGTATTTGATGACCGAAGGAATATCAAATCCAAACGCTCAAGGATTTCGTCTCCAGTACTACTTGATGAAAGTTTTGACCACGGCAGTGAAAGTCGACTGATTAAGCCAGACCCATTTTCAAAGAATCGTGCTTACATAAAAGAATCTTTCAAGCGTGAACCAGGAACCGATTCTCACGAAAATCTCACCTTGACTCGCGATCACAACGGAGGAGTTCGGGTTCATGGAAGTGGCTCTAAAGATCTGGAGTTTGACCAGCACCACGTCAGAATACCTAATAAGCCAGTTTCAAAAACTGCAAAAGAACACTGCAATTTTGGTCTTTCCGGCAAATTGACAGCCGATACAAATTCATATAAAGGCGTTGTAATCAAATACAACGAACCGGAAGACGCAAGAAAACCGACTCGGTTTTGGCGACTATATCCATTTAAGGGTAGTCAAGCCCTTAAAGTTTTGCATATTCACCGACAAAGTGGATATCTTATCGGCAGTGATGCACGCGTGGTCGAAATACCTATGTTACATCCTAGTATTTCGAAGCAACACGCTGTTTTGCAATTCCGATTTGTAAGTGCATCGTGCATTTTTTGCATAACTGACATACCTATAATCTTTTTTCATGCTGTCTTAGCTGCTTGTGCTTTTTAGACCAAGGGTAAAGAACGATTATACGTTATTGATCTCGATTCTACCAACGGTACTTATCTCAACGGCAGTAAAATAGAGACTCGTCGGTACTACGAACTTCACGAAAAAGATATTCTGAAATTCGGATATTCTACCCGGGAGTACGTCGTCATGACTGATAAAGTCGATTCTGATGAAGATAATGACTAGCTGAATTCGGGTACGCTGGTCTTCTGTAAATAAATCGCTGAATATAAAAATTCATTACTAAAAGTCATTGAGGCGCTTTTTTCCTCGAAATAGTATCGTAACTATTATTCATTGTTATCAAGGGTTTTTTTCTCTTATGAGTAAATACTTGCTAATATCTCCATTGCTTGAAGTACTCGTCGCTAAATTTGTTTTGATACTGTATATGAGTTGTTCTCTTTAGTTCTTATATTAAGGCCGTAGAAATGAACCTTGGCCCAATGGGTTGCAATTTTTACACAGAGCTGATTATCTTATTGATAAATATTACTAAATAATCTAATTTCATTCAGATATGAGGTTATTTAGCTCTCTACCAAATTCTGACCTGGAAAGAGTAATTCTGGCAATATTGTGTCTACTTAATCCTACTTGTAGACGCACATTCAAAAGCACATCACTTCGATGCGTTAGTAATGGTCACACAAAATGTGTTCCGCTCCTCAGTGATTCTTTCCGATAAGTTATGGCTGGATCCCTGCTTGAAAAGCTTAGCCTAAGTATCTTTGTAAAAGCGCTCTTAGTCGGAACTGAAGTTCTAGATACTTAGAGTGATTCTAAATTAATTATTTTGGCATGTTTTACCTTAAACTTAGCTATTTTTTTTTGTGTTCATGGTCCAGCTTCGTGTTTCCACAGCTTTCGCGCTTCTCTTCATTTTTTTTCCACCAGCTTTTCCTCATCTTACTTTTATTAGCAGACTCCACGTGGACGACCACTCTCAGGTAGTGACTATATTTTCTGTGCTCCTCACAAAACAAAGGTCTTGAATAGATTTTCTGGGAAAGTTATGTAATACATTTTGATCCGTGGGCGTTCGTAGTCCTGCTTCGTTTTTTCATAACTGTGATATCGTCGACAAATATCAAATGTCTCTGGTAGGAGACGGTTGCGCCTAGTTAGCCGATTGAAACAATCTATAACGGATTTCAGGTTTTGATGTGATTCTCCAAACTTCTATCGAATAACTGATTACTATCTAAAGTTATGTCCATTTATGTAATAAAACCTAATAGCCTGTATAAGTGGTGGGAAAAGGCGGTTGGGTCACTCAGACCGAATAACTCTCTCGAAACGATAGAGGCAACTTATCAATTATGTCCATTAAACGTTATTCAATTTGATGATATTTAACTTTGTGAACCTACAAGTACAGCCATTCCATTGATAGTTCTTTGATTTCGTTGACTTCTGTTTAAAAGTTATTCCAAGCATTTTTGCAAGATAGTTATTGGGGTTTTCGTTAGATTCATCACTTGAGATTCAAGTTCAGTAAAGTTGCTAGATTAGTTTGGTACTCAAATAATCGAAACTTTGCGAAATCCTCTGTTGTTGTTTATTTTTGCTTGAGAAGGTAGCGTTTTGAGATAGCGCTTTCCGAAGCCTTCCAACTCAGCATTGCTCAGGCTCATGGGAGGGCTTCAAAGTTCAGTAATGCCTACCCATTAACTGCAAAAACGGTCAGAAATCGAGAATCTTTAGAATGATAGTCGTTGGAATTGGAGTCGGATAATACAGACTGGAGCAAATTTTGATAACAACTATCCACTGAAATAGCTTGAGCGATTTTAAACGCTCTCTTGAATCCGATTCACTTTAATTATGACCCTGTCAGCCAACGATCTTGTTTCAGAAGGCTCCAATTATCTTCATTTGACGGAAATCAGCACCTAATCTAGCACTTGTAGTTAAGTTCCCCCAGTGTATATTGGTTCACACGAATTCTTAAAATTCATAGTCAAATAAATGTAAATGATTGATATAAAATTCTTTTGTATAGTATATAGAATTTCTATCAAAGTAGTGGAAGTATGTGCTTCATTACAGCTTTTCAAGCAGCTCTTTGCATGACAACTTTTATGCTGTTTGCGTTACCATTATATTGACGGCTGTGGATGCGATGCCGTTTTTTATTGTCGGTTACCTAGGTTCTTTTGATATCTACAATGGATTGTTGGTAACCGCAACATGTCGCTGAGATTCCTCCAAACGTCGTATGATTGAATTTTTAAGGCAGTAAAGCGTTAAGCATTGTAAGCAGAGTTGTTGGGATGTTGTCAGTTGTGGGTGCTCTCGGCTATATCAGATTCTTTCCTATATTCCCTTCTCTCGATCACAGTTTTGCCAGCCGCGGTTCTTCCTTTAAAATGGTCCCAATTCATCCATTTGGTAAACCTTGATTCATTAATTTGGTTACTGCATTGGTCGTAATAAAACAGCTTGATGGTCTTAATGCGTTTGACAACTGAGAGACCCTTGAAGAATTGAAGTTCAAAGTAGAACCAGATAATTAAGGCTTAAAAGTGTTCCGAGAAAAATTGCACTGCCTTCCTCTGCCAATGCCCAGCTCCATAGCTGGAGTAGAGTCACTTCGGTTATTTGATTAGTTACGTTCTGCTTGGGCTTTTTAATCTAAATAGTATATAAGTAATAATTTGGTTAGTGACCCTCCTCGAAAACTCGACACTTGGTATAGTTGCATACAGTCAAAAAAGTCTACACTGAATTACTCAGGCTTGAATAGTTAACACCACCGTGCTGCTTGTAACTCGGGGGTAAAAATTTTCGCCTATTATTTGATACAATTGTGTTGGTTCCAGAAGGCCAAATGAAAAGAAAGTTTGTATTTTAATGTCCATTGTGGATACATTGTACTGCTAAATAACATGCTGCAGGGAGTTAAACTGCAGCTTGTTTGAAGTATTGCGAACGCTTACTTGCACAAGTTACGTTAGGCAGCGAGCGTGTACCAGTGCTTATGAGTCATGATATGGGGTGTATGCGCTATGACACTTCAACGTACGATTGAATTTTGTGGGATCTTCGAGAGTTGATTAGTTCGGTAAGGGAATGACAAACAATATTGTTTTAAAACTAAGTCCACGTGTTAAGATTTTCGTGGGTAAAATGCTGTTTAACATAAATTTTTATTTCTCCTAATTTGGAAAATAAATTGCCGATGACCATTTTCTATCTAGGAATGAACACCAAGACTGGCTAAGCATCGGTCTACAGAGGGATGGTCAAATGTGAGAACCCTCAGTCAGAGGCCCCCCGAGATAGGAGTTGGAAGAGTCTTCAATCCAATATTGTCTATTATTATTATTATCAATACAAACTGAGCCCTATCGTTACCTTTGCTTCACTTAGCGATTTTCGCTTTGCTCGATTATGCTAATGTTAGTAGTTCTGTAAATATTAATCGCAACTGAACGTTTGTATTCCAACTCGAGCGTCTTCCCAGGGCCTTCTTTTACATTTGGACGGTCTCGCTTTCTAGCCCTTGGAAAATCGTGTGAAAGCTTCGTCAAGTTCATTCACATCTTTAGAAAAGTTTTTAGGTCCGTTTGTTGAAGGTGTTATCATTACCAGTCATCGATTTCGACTATTTACCAGTGGGAAGTCCCTATTGAATAGGTGATACTCGCCTTCGAAACCCCTATGACTACTCTCAATACAAAGGAAAAAACTGTCGTCTACTTTGCGAAATATATCATTGGCGAAATGGTAGAGCTGCAGGCAAAGTACATTGGGTTCCAGGAGGCCTTCGGAGATTGTATTCATTTTCGCAACTGGTCGATCATTTTCTTGAGGTCTGAATGTTTTCCGTTCCAGGCCTCTGAGGCAAATTTTCTCCACTTTACTGAGTATGAATCCAAACCAATAGCTAGATATGGAGTGCATGCCTAACTGTTAAAAGTCAACCGGCCCAATTTTAGAAGTTCAGATCGCGAGCAATCAACTCCTGGAGATCGCGTCTCACACAGAATGGAAGTTAACTAGGTCTATGGAGTTTTCGTTATGGAGCTCAGATTAATTTTGGTTGTACTGATTAGCTGTCGCCAATTTGGGCTTGCAGTCTTGAGGAGTCGCTCTTGTGTTAAGAGGTCTTCACTACGAGCAGTTTTTATTGTCAAAAACTGATGTTATTCGCAAGCCTAGAGAACTTGATTAAAGGGCTTGTGTCGATTAAGGTTCGAGTGGCATTACGACTAACTTGGCTGTTTTCGCGAGTGACTTTAGCAAATAAGTCTGCATTGCACTGCCTGAATCTCTTGCGTTTCTACTTATTTCTTGTAGGTCGCCCATCTAGCGAGGTATTTGAACCTTAAACTTGGCGCTACACTGTGATCAACTCATCGCATTAGTACTGAGAGCTTTGTTGCTGAAACCTATACAAGCAGACTAGCATGTGCAGGATTAGTATGTGGCGAACAGTCTTAAGATTAGCTCATCAAATCAAGGGGCTTTCGGGTCGCTAAAGTACAGAGATCATGTGGCTGGAACTTTATTTTTCATGACAGGCATAAACGCTTTCGCGTCTGCGAACACTCACCAATTCAACGTCCTTTTGCAAGTGTAAAAATTAGAGAAATAAAATTGAAAATAGCGGAACAAAGCGTCGGTGTGGTAGTGCTTCCAAACTTACTAGCCGCATGTAGTGGCTACTCACATGCTGAGAGGCAAAGTCTATGTGCTATTGTGGCACACACTAAAAAATGATCGTATGGTTGACCGTGCACGAACGCTTAACCGTTTGAATAACCGGTTCATAAAAGAGGTGGTTTAGGTCAACTGTGGTAACAGATGTGGCACCATCTGGTATTGAACTTACATTATGGTCGGAGCGGAGCATGAGCCGACGAAACCAGGGGAAACCTCAGCTTAGGAGACTTGATTAGTACATATCTTAGTTTAGAACCGTGAAGCAAATGTTTCTATACAGTCGTGGTATAACGTTGTTCGAAGGGCGACGAGGCGTGGTGATCCAAAGTCTCGATTTCTTTCCGTTGTTCGCTATCCTCATTGCAGGGTGAGAAGAAAGGGAATACCTCATCTTGCATTCCATTGAAGCTCGAGTTGGTTAACCAGAACATCAGCTAGACATTGGGTCTAACATGACCATCAAGTGTAATCGGGTTGGGCACAAACTTGGGAGTCAACTGCTACAACGGATGCTCTTTAACTCAATCAGTGTTCCCAACTCCAATAAGCATCACTGCTTCTCTAGGGCATATGGAAACTCTAGTTGGCAAATGCGTCACTAACACGTGTTTCTGGTTCCACTGCTCTGTTGCAGCTCAAGCTATCGATGAAGCTCGTATTCGTTCCAAGCTCTTACCTCTATACGTCACTAGGGAAGTGGAGGAGTGGGGCCAACACATATTCAGCGTACAGAGCTTCGTAAGCGGTCTTTGAACCCAGATGGAGGATCATTATCAGTGCTGTACACAAACCAAACGTATGCAATTTCAAAAATGAACTGGGAGATAGCCATCGAGGCCTTCCTCGCAGCTCCAAACAATGGCGGATGCTTCGTTGAATTAAGTATGCCTGACGCACATCTCCAGAAAAAGTTTGGCCAGAATCCGTGCTTTCAGCGTGGTAAAACAGCGCCAACCATCTTCCACATACGCAAACACACACACACACACACACACACACGCATACACACACACACGTAGTCACACGCACTAATTGATAGGTACACTCGCAAGTATGGAGAGCTAACTACATAAAATATTCCATGGTGTGTATGATCTAAGAAGGTGGCGTGTAAAACATGAGAGATCCAAGTGTCAGCCTGACCTTCCCCCCTCGACGGAAAAGCGGCTTAATCTTGTGCGTATGTCCGTCTTTAGGCCTATAATAATCCTCAAGTTTATTTATACCTGCCTTTAAATGTTTATAGCTATGAGTGTGACACTATATAAGTACGCAAATATACCAATAGAAGTAGTATTTTTGCGAAATATGCCTTTCGTGCCATTTTATGCTCTCACTTTTCTATTGACCTGTTGAGGCTGAAAGAGCGGTTTGTACCTATAACGTTTCGAATTTTTTTCCTGTGCTATATCGGTTCGATTCACATCAAGATAATATCATTTAGCAAAATACTTGATCTGACTGTAGGGGTCTTACTGTTTTGTGGTGATGACTTCTGACTGATTCAGTCAGGCCCAAATTCCCCGCTGAGTAGCAGTCGAGGCTGGTCGACTTAGAGTTAACCTCTGGCATGTCGTATGTGTCGTTGCTAATAGCACAACTTTCTATGCCCATTTTGCCTATCTGCCAACGTCCGGAATTAAGGAATTGACTTTAGTAAGAATTAGTTCCTTATGCATTATTATATTTGTGTTTGATCATGTAATCTATGTGTCCCTACTTTAAAATAAATGCAGTCTAGTCGTTGTTGATAATCAAAGCACTTTTACAGTCTAAGGGAGGTGGTATAGGAAGAAATGCAACCAAGGTATTATTGTTCAAATCCGTATAAGACCAATGTGTATAGCCTATACCCAAGCCCATACATAAGAATGGAAGCCGAATTTGCCCTAAGGCTACGAACTTTAACAACTCTGTCCATCACGTCCGGATATATGTGTCATTCACTAAAGCTAAGTGGCATGCGATATCTGACCAAAAATTGTTCTCACTTTGCTACTCTTAAACAATGTATTGATAAAGCGATGAATTGTTTAATCAAAGTTGCATTGAGTACTGTTCTCTATTATACAAATTATACAAATTAAAGCTCACTCCATCTTCAACCTTTTTTAATCGCAATATGCATTAAGTTTGAAACTTTATGAGTTCGCTGCCCTAAGAGCACCAATCATAGGGAGAGGATTGAAGAACTACTGAAATATCCGTTTACAGTAGGTTCAATGTTGAAAAGTGCCTCTAAGACAAGAAAATACCTGTTCGACTAAAAAGCCGTTGCGCAGTACAAGAACTTCCCTTAGATCTCCCAGTTTTGTTTCCACAAATTATTTAAAATGAGCGACTTCACCATTAAACGTAAACAAACAAGGCATGGATTGGTATCGACGTAGGTACTTCGAATCAGGTCGGTTAGTTTGATTTATTTCCTGAAATACCAACCGCAGTGGACGTCCACACTGAAAAAGAATCAGTCCATAGAGGTGTCCCTGAATGAGGGGTTCCCAATCAGAGAGATTCCAAATTGTCTCCCCTCTCAGCACGGTAACGGTCGATGAACCATTTCATTCAAAATAGGTGTGCACTTATGTATTGTATCTAAACTTTGCATTATCGGCTGATTTATCAGACCAATTTCAAATTTCCTTTGAATTAACAAGCTTACACCAACAGATATTCTTAGTTTAAAAATACGTTTCCATGTCCCATCAGTACTTTCACATTCAATGCTAAACTGCATTGTCACCAGCAGAGATTTATAAATGTGATCTAGAAAAGAACGTCTTATTAAACCACCACCTATAAGGCATTCCTCGATTTTTTCTGATGGAATTACAGGGATATTTTTTACGATGGATCTAATCAAGCTCTCCTCGTCTTAACGTGCAGGCCCTGTCAAACTGAACCTGCCTAAACATCTGTAAAAACACTGTATTACGAATGTGACATGTCATTTTGAAAGTTGCAGATCAAGCCTGCGTGTGCACTTACACCTTGTAACTAAATACAGCGGCCACCAGTTACCGTGGCGACACCTTCAGCTGGCCAATGGAAAGCGGCGGGTGTCTATCGATTGGGATTCATTCATGGGGGAAGTGTGCACGCTGGTTCGACGAAAATCGCCTAGTTTCCATAGCGTGTATAGTTAAGCTTGTACGCATTCAAGCGGACGCACGACAAGCGTGTGATATAGAGGAGCCATCCTGGTGTCTGGCCCTCAAAGAGGATTATATACGCGCCTTTTCGAGCATGGGTCGTTTTGGTAAGTGACTCCTTTCCTTAATCTTCGTATTCCTGGAACTTTTAGTAACTTTTGGGCTTAATCTTATGCCCAGTTCAATTTTCTTCACTTGAAACACAGATGAAATATTCCGATCCTCTGGGTTTTCGGCCAGAGTGAGTGAATTCAGGATTGGTAAGGAAATCAAGAAGAGAAGGGGAGAGAGGTGGTTGGAAGTAATCTTAAATTCTTATCCCTTTGCCTAGACGCTATGCAATCATTGAAAGCCTCCAGATAGGTCCTTGAGACTTATTCTACCATTTGTTTAAAAGAACATTTTTAATAAAGATTGTGATTAATGAATCGGTAAAAATTGCAAATTCTGATGAGTAATTGCATAATCATTGATTTGACTCTAAGGTAATATTAGGATACTTGTGAACACATTCTGAATATACTCATTTACCCTACTTTGAAAGTTGTAAAAATCTCATTTATCCTATCTTTAATGACATGAACTCCTTTGATCCGATATTTCGCAGCGTCGAATGTGACAGTCATGTAGTCATACTCTTAAATAGAGTTACAAGTTACTTTAGTCCGGTTGACCCACTTAGTTTACTCAAAGCCCAAAATAGCCCCCAGTTTGTATTCTATTCCGGATTAAATTAATCAATGGATTTTGAGAAACCGACTGCAATTGCGATGTACTTATTATGAATAAATTAAGTACATAAGATAGCCAGTTGTTGGATAAATTGTTCGATGGCGATTTCTGTAGGATATCTATGCAAAACAGCAACTTATGTCAAAATAACTTAAACCATTGAGAGCGGGACTTTAACTGATAGTCGAAGCATTTTTAAATATTCAATAGACTTCACAAGTGGAAAACCTTTGTGATGAAGTTGAATTGACTCTCACTCACCAGTCTTTGAGCGTTTAGGCCTAATGAATATCTTCTACTCTTGTGTGATGCACGTTATGAGGCAGTACTTGGACGGTAATTATGGCCAGCCAATGTTCTTTACTCCAAGCGTACTTTAACAATTGAAGGCTTTCAAATTAAGACTTTGTTTCAAAAACAAAGCAGAACAAAGTTTATTAAAAAGCTAGATTATACTGCAAATTACTAACTGTAATGCTTAACGCTTCACGTCCATTTTATTTTATGTTCCAGTAGTAAATAAATAGGAATGGTTTCAAAAAATTGATATTCCGAACTTTTCTCCTATCACGAAGATGAAAGCGAAAGTATATTTCATGTTTTCATTAAAGAGAAAACACATACATTTAAAGTATTTTTGATTTAAAGTAGGCCATAGTAAACTCCACATAAAGCTAAGTCATAGTACTTACATTCAAAATTAGTAGAAGCTGATTCTTTCATACTTTAGAGGGCGCTTCCACTGACCTGACGAACAACACACAAATTAGGCTGCTTGAATTTGAGTACATACTCAAAAAAGCATTTAATACTTTTCTACAAGCACAATGGGTTTTTCTATTTCCTGTTTCGGCACTTTATACTCTTCTATATCGGTTTCCATCCTTCATTGTTAGATTGTCTATCACGATCACAAATTGTTCACCATTTCGACAAAAAACATGAGAGCAATCCTTTTACATATAAAAAAAAGAGAAAAATTCGCGCACAGAAGTTAGAAATATGGCGATTCACTCCATTCCACTATAATGGTTGATACTTATGTCTGTTAGACTGTTTATTTAACTTTGGAAACAGGCTATAGAGGCTTTGGGCTGTTTGACTTCATTTATGCTAGTGCATCAAGGAGATAACCCTTAATTACCTACTAACTTTAAGTTGACAAATTAAACTTCTGACAAATCGGTGGTGACATTGGATGTTCAGCATGCAACACTTCATGATATTTTTGGAATTGGTATTCACGGGTTAAATCTCATTTCAAGAAAGCTCATTACTTAGCTAAATCAACGGAACTTTTTACATCGCATTTGGCTTAATAAGAGTTTTTCGTGTGCAGCACTTGTGTGTTTCAATATTAGATTTCAAACGTCTCCGACTAAAAGTCTTACAAACAGACCTGCTGTTGGGCCTGCAAGAGGTAGCACGGTTTTCAAAATCCCAATTACTTTTGACCAAAGAGTCAGTACGGAAACATTAGCAATGTGTTGGTGTACAATACACATTCACAATTAGAAATTACACGCCTGTTAGTTATGCGTTTTATGTCTGGTGTTTGTGAGTTATACAAGATTTAAAATCATCAATTTTACATGCTTCGCTTTAAGAGACTTGCAGTGTGTTTCAATTTAAAGATGCCATTGCAGATTATAGAAAGTATGGGGCTCATTTTTATGCAGATAAAAGTTGCACACTCAGTTAAATATAGAATTTTGCTAAGTTAGCCTCGTCAGTAGGAGTTTCGCTACTGAATTTTCTGCAAAACACAAAGACGAACAGCTAATGCTGCGTTACAATCTCCTGCGTAAAGTCCGATTACACCATTTTGACTTTTTTAGAGTCCGCTATCAGGCACATTTGAGAGGTCGTTTTCAAGAAAAGTTAATATTTTTAGTTTATTTGAGATGCTTCGGGGCGATTTCCTCGTTAATACAAATCAAATGTATAATAAATGTTCTAGGGAAAGTTGTTTTCATTAACCCTTTCAGTTATGAGAGTGCAAAAGCTAAATTCAAAGTGTAATATAAATAGCACAATCATCGGAAAATATTGAAGGAATGGGAATTCAACTTACAGTGTCCATCTAGTTCACACTTTCAGGGGCCCAAAATTGGTTGCTGGATTTGTGCGAAATCAAACTTTGCAAAACTTAAGAAGTAAGAGTTCTCTTTCTTCTGAGCTTGAGAGCAACAGGGGCTTTATGAAGTAGATAAGGAAATATAAAATAAAAAGTGGGGCGAAAATAAAAACATGCCATTTCAATTGAAAGATATTTAAATAGTGCTCTTATTCAAGTCTTTGTCAGAAAAAAAAAGCATTTGCAGTCCTAATTAATGTGTCGTGAAGACTAGAGTGCTCAAGAAGCGCATCACAGAGCAACCCAGAGCTATTCAAATGATGTTGAAATACAAGATGGATTAGAATAAAATCATTTTCGAGAGCCCTGAGGAAATCGCAGTTGTATTTTCCTGGAGTTCTAATCAAGCTGTGAACTCTAGTCGTGTTAATGAGCATAGCGTCTGACCTCGACACTGTAGAAAAGGTCGCTAGTCTGAGTGCTCGTATCCCAAAGTTGTCTTTTGTAAATATTGTCGCGAGCGCTACTCACAGCATAACTTGAGCACACCTGCTATAACAGAGAAAATAGTTGTTTTCGTTTAGTTAAGGTAACAGCTACAAGACGGTAATCAGTTTATTCCCCAATGCACGTCGTATTCTCCCAAAGAATTTTTCCTGAGGCTTGATTTGAAAGCGTGTTAATAGCTCCCAAATTCTGAATGAGGACGTTCAAGAGAACAATTTAACCTCGTCTATTATGTTCCGGTCAACGTCGAATTTGCTTTTGTTGGATTTAACTGGGGAGTCTCTAGATATATTCTGTCTCATCTTCTTGGGCAACCCTGTTGATTTCTGATGCGTAAGTTAGATTGGTTTTCGGTTACCACGGAACGTCGATAGGGCGCTTTCGATGTGCACAGGCATGGTCACCGCTTGACGTTGATTCCCTCAGAGGCAATTCGTGCCTAGATGTTGATTAAGTTTGAGCTGGCCAATTTTGACGCGGCTTTTATGATGACAAAGTGATTCTAAAAAATTGGTCCAACATAACGGTATTAGCCACCAATCTTTTTCTTGTCAGGCAACAGATCAGGCATCCATTATATTCACTGCAATATTGGAAAATATATTTTATGCGTAGGTAGGATCCATCAAAAAGATTTCCATTTCGGTGTTAGCGACCGACTGGAGGCCCAGGCGGATAAATTGACCATTTGGATGCCTTTGGTAGCTTTTTAAGTAATAATAGCATGACCCGGGCCTATCTGCATCACAGTCTTGTCTAGATTTGTCTTTCGTTGACAAAGTCAATTCAAAGCCCCACTTCATACGCCTAGAGGACATTTGAACTTATAAATGTCTTAGAGTCTAACGCATCGTATTGGCCAAATCGGTTTCACTTTTTGTTTGGATATTAAATAGTAATGCTTGCCCTACAAATAGCTGTGGCAGAATGCTGGCAGCTTCACTGTAGAGCAGGTTTAAGAAATTCCTAATCAAAATCCACTTTTTAAGCATTTCTCACCCAGCTATTCTCAACTTTAACATCATATTAGTTCTTAACTTCTGTTAGAAACATCTGTTGAGTTCATTGGCAATATACATATAGATTTGTGGTGCTAGAGCGCAAAAATACTGTTGAAATCATTGCTTTACTAAAAATCCTTAGGTTGTAGAGAAGCTAGATGGAACTTTATTGACAACAGTAGTGACATCTTTTGATACAGCGCCTCAACTATTTTGATCCGTACCATTTCGAACGTTTTGCTGTTGCTGCAAAAACCATTGAAATTGTTTGTTCCTTTACTATCATATATCCCATAAAGTCCCTTTGTACGATTGAATAAGGCCTTCAAGCACTTCAAAAACGGGCTTATTTGATCTCCAGATAAGATTTTTTACTGTCTTAATATGTTTACTGACCTTATTAACTTGACCTGCTTCTGAGTGAAACAATTCAATTTTGTCATTTGGAAAACATTTTCCTCCAGTTCGTACCCCTGAGGCCAGTCTTTAATTCCTCCTCCACTTGTTCAGGTAGTTTAGAGTAATGGTAACAGCCTTTCATAACAACTCTGCAGATTGTTCTATTTCAATTACGTTCCTGAGCGTTGATGGATTTCTCATTGAGTGCGTTTTATTACCATGGCCTGTTGCTATCACTGAGATCGATTCCCCTATGACGCTGCCAAATACCAATTCGAAGGTCGATTCTGGCGCGTTTTCGTATTGAGCATTTAGGGATTCGTCGAAAGCTCTGCTACTGAAAGAGCTTATGTACGTTTTAATTTCGCGCTGTTTTATCTGATTTGGTTGAGGTCAGTCTTATTATGGAAATTTAGCAATCAGTGATCATACTTGGAATAGAGGAGGTAGTCTGAAACGGTCGACAATGGCAGCATATTAACCGCGGGCATCAAGGCCAAATCGATGTATATGTCATTTCACAGCGAGGACTTGGGATCGGTATCCGTGTCGGTCAGGGACGATTAGCTCTGACTATTCATTTAAACACTCCCTGTGGCAGGCTTTATCCGATGATGCCAGGAATTGACTCAGAGGCCTTATAAGCAGCATAATAACCATTCATCTAACAGATGTCTGATTTTCATAAGCATCCAATCATCACACATTGGAAATTTGTACTTTCTATCATTAGCACATTTATTGAATTCTTTCATAATTATCTATAATTTGTAAAGAACAATAGCTTCTTTAATGTCCACTTTTGCAAGTTCGAGCATCCGTCTTGCCCTAGTCTACCTAGTGACTAGTTCCTAACTAGTAAAGTGGTAAATTTAAATTTACCGCAAGTTCCGCTGACGACCGAATATTCGGGCATTTAGGAACAATTCTTTACCTCAGGCCGCATTTCTTTGTGTTGCTGCAGTACAACCGTGTAAAACTTTTTGGCTCACAACTTCAAGTTATTACAGTTGAAATAAGGAAATTTCGCAGACATCAACAAAATTGATGACAAACAGAAAAGCTGAGTCTGAGCATTTCACCTCGAGAGAATGCAAGTCTTCTGAAGAATGAGGTAAAACGACGAATATCAACTAACATTCATTTATTTATTTCAAAAATACGTGAACTTGACGTCTTAAGATGAAGTAAAAGAAAAGGTCAGTACAGTGCTTGAGTTCTTATTCAGTCACTACACGTGCCTTTGCAACCGCAAAGTAGTGCTGAATCCAAAAATCCAGTAGAGGAAATCAACTGGAATATTCATTATTAATCTACATACGAGCAACAACACACCTCTAGATGAGTGAGGCCGATGGGTGATAGGTCAATTGTAAGGGTGGTTAGTTCATTGGCGGATGCTATGATCAGCAAAGAAAGATAATGAAACACTCGGAAGCTAAACTGTTGGCGAAATTCTCAAAAAAACTGTCAACTTCTTCTAAGATCAAGAAAAAATTCGTTATGATTGAAAAGGAAATGTGTTTTGCTTGAGCCCAGTCTTTATAAGAAAATTGAATATAAAGTGAAGCAAACAGCCAGTTTGTCATGTGCTTGAGAATCAGTGGGTTCTATCTCCAGAGTAACTTGTGCTCCGAGACCAGTTTTACGAATCACAGTCAGAGAGAAGGCAAAGAGAGCTAATAATAGTTTTGTTCATTAAATTAAATTTCTACAGTGCATCAAATGAAGCTGTTATAGTTACGCTGTCAGGAACTTGTGTTTCCACCATCGCTCGGAGCTGCCAAATACATAGCAGCACAAGATTTGAAATCATCGTGGTAATTCCAACCCACACTCAACGCTAAGTGGGCAGCCCACCATAATCAATTAACTAGCTGGACCATACTAACATGATTCTATTGAAAAACTCAGTAAAATATTAATAATTTCGGATGCATAATATTTATTTTGAAAAGGAAGAAACATTTCTGCGATTAAACAAATGGCTGTTTTTAAGCATAAATCGAGAAGCCAGTGAATTCAATTTAGGAAACCCAAATAGCACGGAGGAATTCAATAATCACGGATAACTTATCCAATGAAAGATGTCATTTTTCAAATATTAAACATTGAGGGCTCCTTCTTTTCCCGGTTGTTTGAAGGAAATTTTTGTACAGATTTCTTTTTCAGGAGACTCCTGATCTTGTGTCTATTAAATGGGCTTTCTAAGTAAAGATTCATTTGCATTAATCCCAATCAATCATTCATCTTTTGTATTTATTCGATGCTACTCGTTCCTTGTGAGGGTGGCTGGTTTAGGAACGCTAACTCTCGTAATCCGAAAGCTGGAATCAGTATATTTCTATTCAGTGCAACCTAGAAGTGAGCGTAAAACGTGTTGTAGTTTTTATTAGACATGAGTCAGTTATTTGACATATTTAACGTATTTGAAGCAAATGTGGCAATCACCGAACAATCAACTCAGTTTGCAATGATAATGGAATTGAAATGTCAATGCAAAGGAGATCAATTACTGTTCTTCAAGTCGACAGGCTCGATTCGCCTGCTTCTAGCTTAATAACGTTCCAACATCAGCGCCATTGTCCGTTCACCATTCCACTAGCAACACTAATTTTAAATTCGGCTGAAAATTTTTGGTCTTCGCCCACCCTTTTTCACACAAGTCTGTCATTACTTCTTATTTAGATTTCTTTTATATTAAATGACCCCCGCTTATTACGTTATGAGTAGTAAAAACTTTGAACGCGCAGATGCTTTGTAGATGCAGTAATGAGCACAGAATTTGGGAGTCCTCGGTTAGTGACGATTCATTCTTCCATGATATTTTAGTTATATGGCCTTATAGAATACTGAGAGGAGCGAAAAAACCGCATAAATTGTTACAGCACTTTATAGGATTGAAAAGGTTCCACGTTTGGAAGAGCAGGCAGACTTAGAGCACGCTCATCTGGTAAGAAGGCCACAATACAGCACGATAATGGTTCCTTATTGCAGCGCAAAACTTAAGTAAATGAATCCTGACGCAATTTTTTCGTCAGCTATTATTATTATTATTGTTGTTCCGGAGCTAAATTCGGCATACTTGTACTGAGAAGTTCACGTAGTTCTGTAGTGAGTTGTGAAAGGAGTAGTCCATGCAGATTGCGGAAGTTACCTGCATTTATCATTTTAACTCACTTTGAAGCTATTGCTATTGATAGAGAGGTGAAAGAATTTATCTTCTTAAATTGTATTGAAGGAACTGACATAGGCAGTTTCATCAAAATCTTGGCTTTTGTGTTTTCAAAGTTTTTTTTTCACTATGAATGAAAAATGATCCTTTTGCATGAAGTCTTTGGTTCGAGTCTCACCTTCCCTTCACGTTGCTTTTATTAGACTGTTTCACAAAAATAAATGGGCTCTGTTTTTTTCCACAAGACATATTTGCGAATTTATTCTACATATTTTTGATTTTACCGCACTTTCGTACCTTTTTTGAATAGTTACTAGGATTATTATTTTGTGGGAGGAGGCTTATTGGTTCTTTTAGATTAGGAGTGCACATCACAAAACAAATTTACCTATCAACTAGTTTGTTTCACACAAGTAATACTGTCAAAGCATTATATGAACTCTCAAATGAGACTGTAAAAGTTTCGATTTTCAGAAGACACCTCAAAATTTCCCTAGAATTGATTACAAGCGTAGACATCACAGCCCATCTAAATTATGGCTTATCGAAACAGGGACTTTGTTAGGTATCCGGCATGCTAGTCTAGAGAAACGCCAGCTAGCGAACTAAAGCTTTGTCCTATGGCAAATGGTAGTCGTTAGGGTCTGCTCTTAAAGTGTACTCTTTTAGAGATCGACAGCACGTACATCAACTTACGGCGGTCACCACTTCTTTTTGCCACTGGTAGTCGTAAAACGCCAATATCTTCTCGAACATTTTATTTTTACTTCTACTGGCCGGTTCGCACACTATCCATTCAAATACCTAATCTTGACTGGGGGACACAGCGGTTTCTTATTTCAATCATCGCTTGTCTGACACTAAGACAGAGTCACTAATGGCTAGTAACTTTCAGGTTAACATGACAATGATTTTGTGCATTTGGCAAGTTGGATTTAATCATTTGAAATATGCAGCTACCTGACATCAATAAAAGCACTTATTTGTTAACAAAAAAAAAACTAATTGTTTTCGATATTCGAACTGTTACTCTTCGAGTTTGAACCTGCTTAAAAAATCGTAACTTGCTCTTCTATAGGATTATCAAGCCCTTCTTGGAAATAAATGAATAATTTATATAAAGTGCGGTAAAACATACAGTCCAACTGAAGTTTAAAATGGCCAGGAAAATTCTCGATTACTTTGGATATAAGACAAGGATGTATTTATAAACTCAGAAAAAAATTTAAATTCGTACCTCGGCGTCTACGTGACGTAAATTTTGTCCTTAAATGAAATACGTATGCATAGTCATAAAGCCATCAACATTTTGAAAGCACAGCTTTCTCACACATTGTCACCTAAAAATCAGACTGGCAACGCATGAAACAAATTTGATATATAAATAATAAAGCATAATAATTATACAGAGTATAAGTACTCATGCATCAACGTACCAGAAATACATGCAAGGGAACCAAGGTACATTATAGACCTTTCTGGGTTAAATATCCTGGATTAAAAAGCATTCAAATCCTCATTTTATTTCGAAATAGTAGGACTTTTAGGGTTCAGCAGAATGGTGGAAAAGGTAATTAAACCAAAAAGTTTCAAGCTTTACCCTCATCATTTGTTTCGGAAAAATGATGATAAATAAAACCCGCTTATCACCACATATACTGACTATTCAAGTTCGTTGCTAAAGTGGTAGGAGTTAAGCCATTCAAAACACTGTTGATTATTTTTATGCCTTTAAAAATAAATTAACTAAGTAAATTTAATGTATGGTGTATATACTCATATTAGGTCGATTGCTTAATACGACGGCAGGATTGAGTGGCATTCTTCTCCTTTTGACGCTTGGTGGCGCTTACGTTTTCAACAGGATTGAAGGAGTGGCGGAAATACGAACCAGAATTCAAGCAGCAAAGGTAATTGCTGTTAGCCTTTCACTGCACTTGTTTTTAATTTATTTTATTTTCCTGGGCACGGAAATATCTAAATTGAAAATGTCATAAGGCATGCTCATCAAATCAAGGGGCTTTCGGGTCGCTAAAGTACAGAGATCATGTGGCTGGAACTTTATTTTGCATGACAGGCATAAACGCTTTCGCGTCTGCGAACACTCACCAATTCAACATCCTTTTGCAAGTGTAAAAATTAGAGAAATAAAATTGAAAATAGCGGAACAAAGCGTCGGTGTGGTAGTGCTTCCAAACTTACTAGCCGCACGTAGTGGCTACTCACATGCTGAGAGGCAAAGTCTATGTGCTATTGTGGCACACACTAAAAAATGATCGTATGGTTGACCGTGCACGAACGCTTAACCGTTTGAATAACCGGTTCATAAAAGAGGTGGTTTAGGTCAACTGTGGTAACAGATGTGGCACCATCTGGTATTGAATTTACATTATGGTCGGAGCGGAGCATGAGCCGACGAAACCAGGGGAAACCTCAGCTTAGGAGACTTGATTAGTAGATATCTTAGTTTAGAACCGTGAGGCAAATGTTTCTATACAGTCGTGGTATAACGTTGTTCGAGGGGTGTGTTGCACTGCGACGAGGCGTGGTGTTCCAAAGTCTCGATTTCTTTCCGTTGTTCGCTATCCTCATTGCAGAGTGAGAAGAAAGGGAATACCTCGGCTTGCATTCAATTGAAGCTCGAGTTGGTTAACCAGAACATCAGCTAGGCATTGGGTCTAACATGACCATCAAGTGTAATCGGGTTGGGCACAAACTTGGGAGTCAACTGCTACAACGGATGCTCTTTAACTCAATCAGTGTTCCCAACTCCAATAAGCATCACTGCTTCTCTAGGGCATATGGAAACTCTAGTTGGCAAATGCGTCACTAACACGTGTTTCTGGTTCCACTGCTCTGTTGCAGCTCAAGCTATCGATGAACCTCGTATTCGTTCAAAACTCTTACCTCTATACGTCACTAGGGAAGTGGAGGAGTGGGGCCAACACATATTCAGCGTACAGAGCTTCGTAAGCGGTCTTTGAACCCAGATGGAGGATCATTATCAGTGCTGTACACAAACCAAACGTATGCAATTTCAAAAATGAACTGGGAGATAGCCATCGAAGCCTTCTTCGCAGCTCCAAACAATGGCGGATGCTTCGTTGAATTAAGTATGCCTGACGCACATCTCCAGAAAAAGTTTGGCCAGAATCCGTGCTTTCAGCATGGTAAAACAGCGCCAACCATCTTCCACATACGCAAACACACACACACACACACACACACACACACACACACACACACGTAGTCACACGCACTAATTGATAGGTACACTCGCAAGTATGGAGAGCTAACTACATAAAATATTCCATGGTGTGTATGATCTAAGAAGGTGGCGTGTAAAACATGAGAGATCCAAGTGTCAGCCTGACCTTTCCCCCTCGACGGAAAAGCGTCTTAATCTTGTGCGTATGTCCGTCTTTAGGCCTATAATGATCCTCAAGTTTATTTATGCCTGCCTTTAAATGCTTACAGCTATGAGTGTGACACTATATAAGTACGCAAATATACCAATAGAAATAGTATTTTTATCGAAATCACGTGTTCTACCTTTCATGGTGTTACTGTACAAAACAAGTTTTTGTACCTCCTTTGCTGCCGAATTCAATCTTCAGTTGACGAGGACGTTGGAGAACCGATCTACTTTCTATCTGTGTAAAAACAAAATCATTATTGATCCATGACATCCTAGTGCCGGTTTTGGGTTCACTACAAACCAGAAGCATAAATAGTCGAATTATATAAAGCTTTCATGATTGGCTGCGGTAACTGATGAAAAATCTTATTCTGTGGAAACAGTACACCAATAATAAGACGTTTGTGCCAAAAAAGTCACGGTTGTAGAAACGAGAGCAATGCCTCCAGAGACTCAAATTTCAAGCAGGAAAAATTTAGCTTTCTGCAATGCATGCTCAAACTTAATGTTTTGGCTTTGTTCAAGATTAGAATGTTACTGCTAACAAAAATGGCTTTTACTCAACCAATATACTGCCAATCTCTTGCATATACGGCTCTCTAGACGTGAAGAAATGCGAACATGAGAGAATAACTTCTTAGCAGTGACTGTAATTCCGATTCCCTAAAATTGGAACCATTTGCCACTCACAAAACAGGCCCGAATAAAATATTAACTGATAATTTAATTTAAAAAGTTTAGTGTTAAATGTAAAATCACAAAAAAATGAGAGTAGCTTCATTTTGTTAGGTTGGCAGCCAGTTCAGTTCAAAGGCTGCGCTTTTTGCCTTTCTCATTCGTGAACAGCTAAATTCGATGGTCCAAAAAAATGCTTCTTAATGGTGCTAGTTTGGACTGCACAATATAACTTGCAGAGCAAGTGTAACTTCATAAATCGCAAAGAATTTTGTGCAAATCTAAAACTAGGCAAAATTAGCTTTAGCTCGGAAAAGAGGTTTGCTGGCTAACATGCATCAAATACAAACAGATTGCGCATGTTTACGTCATATAAGCATTTCTGCTAGTATCATGGGAGTGGTTTGCTGTTTCCAACCGCTCCTTCTTAAAAGACTGAAAAAAAATGCTAAAGCCCATTGCCCTTTAAAGCACAATTCAAAATCGCATATAGATTTCAATGAAAAAAGCTTTCAAATAGAAATTTTCGTTGTTTGAATTTGCGCATCTTAATTCGATCAAGATAATCATTTCAGTGGGGATACTGGATACTGAAGGTTTTCGAACTGCCATTTCACCAGCCGAACAAGGAAATTCTGTCCAATTCGTTCTCTCAAACAGTAATGCTGCCAAAAAAGCACTTGAATTCTCAATAATAAGTCGACCACACCCATAGCACAGAGGCAGGTTAACAGTCTGAATGTCCATAGGTAATGAAGATGCTGAAAACCACTTTAAGCTGAGCCGGAACTAATGGAAGTTTTCATGGGTTCAGTTCTTTTGAATTTATCACCAACTAATGATTTTCGGAGAATTGAGAAAGACTAGCAGCATGTAACAGAGTGCCTGACAAATTATTGTGCTGATTTGCAAAGGAACGGAGGCTTGCTGTGCCTCATTCTAAAGAGTCTGGAAAATTTCGCCTCTTTTCGGTCAAGATTGGAGAAAAATCGGGTTAATTCTGATGCGGCACAAGTTTTTAGGAAAAAAGAATCATTGAAACGAAACTATCTTCCTTAAAAATGGTACAGATGATCCTGCGTCTTAGACGTCAGCTCACGTAACTGGACATAGCTAAGTTATCTTTAAAGATTCCTACTAATGAGGAATAAGGCACTGAGACATCGAGAAGCATTCGAAATTAGAATAGCTTCATAACTTCGTACTCTGCATGATGAGGTATTAGATTACACTTTATAAGAGGCAGATCGGCTGCTCCGAAATCTTGAAGCCTCCTACCTTGATGTTACCTGAGGCAAGTCAATTATAGTGTAATTGGCCGGGTACTTTCTGCTTAAAGAAAAATGAATAAACGGAGGGTAAATCTTGATTTGAGGGCTATCGAAATGGCTAAGGTAATGTAAAGAAATAATAATTGAGGAAAAAATTGAGAATCTTTATTTTACCAGAAATTTTTGCTGCTAAGCTAAAGGATCGACTCACTTTCCTAATAAAAATGGCTCGAAATATTTTCCAAAGTTTTACGATGATAAAAAGCGAAGATGACAGAAAAACTTCCGAAATCTCTTCAGTTCTAATAGCGATCTAGACCTAAATACAAAATAAATTTATTAATCTCTGATGTGTACAGACGAAAAACCGTAGACTTCTTCAACTCCTGCTTAGTTTAAACGCAGATCCAGCTCGAAAATTTGATAGATTTTTACTTTTCAGTTGCAAAGACGACCGGTATCAAGCCAATCTAGTAGTAATAATAACTCAGACGTCTTCGCATTCGTTGTTGTCTATTCTTTGTACATTTAAAATTTCGTTCATATGGAATGGAATTTATGCAACATTCTTAAAATATATTTCAAGTGTGTCCAAAAAAACCGACCCGATTTTGTTATGGCACTCCATTGTTTTTAGTGACTGAACAGAGATTTTATTAGGAAATAAGCTTTCCTACGCCCTAATAAACGAATGAGTACGAGCGGCTCATTTGAGTATAACAATAAGAAGCAAGACAAGAACTTGAGGTTTCTTCATTTTTTCCCGTTTCTCTGAGATCTTCCTTCTAAGCTCTCTGACTAAGGCCTTGTTCGCATTCTGGTTGATTACGGAGTGGATAATTCCGAAACAGCCTTCCAAATGATAACTGAGAGGTCCTTTACTTAACAGCCCTCACTTGGATGTTTATTGCACCAGAGTCCATTCACATTTGTCGTGGTTCTAACAGTACAATTTACTAGCCAGAGTTGGTAGACATAACTCAGCTTTTTGTATTACCATAGCCCCAATATTGGTGACCTAAAAAGCCATGCTTTCTGCTTACTTACTTTTCTTCCAAAGAATCAACGTCTGTCGCGGGCCATATTTACGTTAGAAAACGAAGTTTTATGTTGGGCGGATTGCGATTTCATATTAAGTTTTACCGTTCCCTGGTTCGATAGTGGTGCAATATTTAACACTGTCGTGCAAAAAATTTGGCCACTTATTTTGTTTGTTTCAAATTTTATATAGGCTCGTCAGAGGATCTTCGTTCTGGCTCAAGAACTCGCAGACCAGGGAGATGATGCTGATTGGTCTAAACTGGTTGTTCAGGTGGACAGATACCGAGACAGGCTGCTGCAAGCCTGGAAAGCCGGTAATGACGAGATGGGTACCGAAATGAGACCGCCATCGTGGAGTTTTTGGGGCAGTCTCTATTACTGCATCACTCTTTTTACCACGATAGGTAATGCTCTGAGAAATTTATTATGGCATAATAATCACATAAGATTAAATCTCATTCCTAATTCTTGAACTTAGGGTATGGAAATGTCTTTCCTAGTACGAATACTGGAAGAATTATAACAATATGCTATGGACTAATCTCGATCCCCTTGTGTAATATGGTAATTACTCGAATCTCTAAAGTGGTCGCACGAACTCTTAAGGCCATTTACCTAATGACCTTAGATAGTAGTGGAATTCCTGTTGGGCTGCGAGACGCCTACCATCGAGCAGGAACTGATTTCGACTTTTCGGTAGGTGAAACGTTTTCATATTCTATTATCAATTATAAAAAATCGCGTTCTCAGGGCGTGTTTCCAGCACGAAGGATACTTTGTTTTGGCCTGTTGTGATATGCGACAATGTTATACGCGTTGATTGGACTTTTGTTTGACGAGAACATGATCGCAAACTTAATAGTGGATACATAACTACAAATTTAGTGCTTAAGGTCATTTTTGAGATTTTTCAAAAAAGTGATAAATTTAATGATGATTGTACTGTGGCAAGCGCAACATAAACACCGACTATGTCTACCGCTCGCTACCCGTTGATTACATTGCAATATTTCATATTATTTAGTGTTACACTTTAATGAACGATAGTGTCTATTGATATTCAGGGAGCCTGTTTGCGGCTGGAATAACTTTTTTGCTTAAAACACCCTGGATTACGAAAAAGACGCTTTCAAAATATGACCATAAGCGGTCATCAGTTGGCAGATGAATAGAATGTTTAAATCAGCCCACTTAACAAGGTCGACCGCAAAATCTTCGAAACCAAAGCCGAGATTTCACAAATATGACTTAGAAAAAAAAAATCGGTGGAGTGGATATGCTGCTGGCCTCGCATAAGGGAAGGCATCGAAATAGACAAGTGACTCGCCCCGAGTCTCCATTGGTTTGATGGTTCTACGACGAACAGCATTTCATTCAATACCGTCATGCAGAAAATATACATGCAAACACGGGATTATGAGAAGCCAATTAGCAACAAACGACAAGCTGCCCAGGCAAAAAGTGGGAAACCAGCTGACATTTCGGTGAAAGCGGGCAAAAGCAACTCAGATATGCAAAACTGCAAATTCAGTGATTGTCAGATCAGACCACTATTTGATACGGCCACTGACATCACTTTAATCAGATATGGTGGCTATAAATTATGAAGCACGTACTTTGTGTCATAATAGGGCGGTTTGGAACTCCTCCGGCTTGATTGGCTAGGCGAATCGAGACTGACGAATGCAAATCGGTCGAATGTTTGGATCAAGTAAAAACATATGTGTACAAAAATCTGATGATTTCAAAAACAATATTAGGGTAATAGTTCAAGCTTATTGTAAAAACGTATACCCTGCGCAAAATGGCGTATGAATCAGAATTGAGTGGCGTCTGAACCTTGTTATGCACCAAACTCGTGAGAATGTCCTGCATCCACAAACGTATCCGTGTGGGGAATTAAAGTACGAAGTATGGAGTGAGATTATTGGGCATTTAGTGAATCATTATTTCTTGCATTTGGCACGGCTGTCTGTTGATTTGAAAAAAAGGAATTTTTTGAATTTCTAGTTCAGGACAGTTAGATTGAAGAGTGTAGTTCTAT
This sequence comes from Moniezia expansa, assembly GCA_019097775.1. Taxonomy (NCBI): domain Eukaryota; kingdom Metazoa; phylum Platyhelminthes; class Cestoda; order Cyclophyllidea; family Anoplocephalidae; genus Moniezia; species Moniezia expansa. The sequence continues at coordinate 83,227 of JADFDV010000213.1, forward strand.
AAACCTTCGGTTCCTTGCGTAGATAACTGCACAAAAAATAATATAAACATATGAGAAAAAGGGTCGTGCAGGCAAATAACGATGTGTCGGAGATCTTTTGACGAGGATATCGCGTCACTCAACAAAGCAGATATTACTGGCAATGGCGGAGCTGAAGTTATCCAAGCGGCAGCTAGTCTATACCGGATGAACCTTCAGACTGGATGCTAGCAGGGATACATGTATATTCCTAACCACACAGTTTATTTCAAAAAGGTTCAATAATATGGTTTTAATATGGCCCCATGATGACTCAGACACTAATCACGTTCTCCACGTTGTTGGTCATCGCAGCACTCCGATATATCCACTCAACATCGTAAGGGCTTCAACTCATTCTAATAGCAGATTGGTGCTCAATAGAAACAGACATCAATCTAGAGACGCAAATGCAAAAACCACTTTAAGATGCATTGTTAAGATAACTTGAGAGTGGATTATTGAGTTGGGGTCATTATGATGTCGCACCTAACTAATGCGGAACAATTTCTCACTCTGAACAGAACGCAAAGTTGATTACATCCATCTCTTACTTTCAGCTCCTGACTAGTTTCGGGCTGCTAGTAATCTACGCAGCCTTCAGTGGAGTAGTCTACTGCTGGGGTATCGGTGAAACCGCAACAGCTTGGACGCCTTTAGATGCAGTCTACTTCTCCTTTATCAGCATTACCTCCATCGGACTTGGAGACCTAGTTCCAACCTCTGATGTATTTCTTAACCTCGCCTCCTTAGTCTATATCATTTTGGGACTGGCTCTCATGAACCTCTTTTTTTCTCGACTGATTGAACTAAGTGAACAGGTGTTGGAACGTCTGTCTGGCAGCTCACTTGGTGATGCTGGCGGCTCCCAATCTATCGGAAATCAACTGAAAGGACGATACGTGCCTGCAGCCAGTGGAAGAATGATTGGAGGAAGCCTACAGCCCAATAGCACCAAAATGAATTATCATTAGGATGAAAAGTTATAAACAGCTTCAAAAATATAATCCTCTCCCGCCTCCTTACCCCAACTCGTTTCGTTTTTTTTTCGGACCAGTTCACCATTTCAAAGAATCTAATTAACAAAAGTATACGTAAATTGCAGTTGTTTACCTAAGAGTGGAAAAATCATCTTCTATGGAAAAACCTCGATGCTTACGAAATTCCTGATGATGATGTAGAAGATCATAAGAGTAAGATACAACGTTCATATTTTCAAACATCGGCTGACCTACTAACGTTAGTTTGAAAAGTTGTGTTAGAGTTAGATTTGCAGATCCACACTGCAATGCTGGAACAAATACATTAGTCTATTACCGAAGAGATCAAGTCAAATTATGGTCACTGAATTGTCGATCTCATGAACTTCGAATGTTCAAGTAGAGGATTGAACAGTTGGTTAGCATGACCCCAAAATCCAAAAGATGCGATCTAACGAGCTACAGCATTAACAAAAACAGACTTGAGAACCCTCTCCATGTAATGTGAACAGCCTCTTGATCCCGTTACAATCAGAAATCCCAGCTAAAACATAAATAATAAGTTTGCACGTCCTTCGAGAGCGTCATGCATTTTTAACATATACGTTGGCTTTTCAGGGTAGAAAATCAAGATTTTCAATCGGTAGCGCACCTCCTTCCCCTTGATGCAATTCGTGGGAAATAATGCCAGGGCGATAACCTGATTTCTTATCCCAGTGAATTGACACTAAAATAGAATAGCGTATCACTATTTATTTCTGCTGTTCTAGTGCGGGTGGAAAATTGAAACACAAAAGAATATACTATTTAAAAGGTTGCACAAACCACCCGACATGGAAAACCGAGGAACACTCTTCACACACGCCAAGAGGCATAAAAGCATGTTCAAACACGTGAGGTAAGAAACAATTACAGTTTGAGCCGCAGAACCTGACGCCTAATAGAGACCTAGAACATTAATATCGCCTTGGGAAAAATTAAGCGGGAAAACTGAATGGCTGACTAGACGAGGACTGTTGCACCTCTCAGCAAGGCAGAATAATCTATCAAGTGGAGGTAAAGGGAACACTTTGTCCTCAAGCTAGCTCATCGATAAGGAGCAACTCCATAACCAAAGATTAGTTTTTGTCCTCACTAATCACCGGAAAAGCGTTTTGTTCAACTACCCGCTGCCGATTGTAAAACGGTTGATCAGTTCAATTCCTATTATGGTTCACAAGGGATAAAAATTCCTTGTTATGTGTATTCTATTGAACACAACTCATGGTCGATAAGCGTAAAAATCAATTTAAGGGCGGCCCGAATAGTCCTTTGTTTCAACACATCTGCGTTGAACTACAAAGAAGTCCAAGCGAACAAGTATTCAAGATCTCACTCGCTATTCAATAACTTTAAGCACATTTAAAGGCCAGTAAGCCCCTTGAAATAGCAGGAGCACAGTATAGGCGAGCCTTGCCTCACAACTGCTTTAGACGCAGCGGAGTTTGAGAAAATCAGAAAACACTTCCAGCGAAAACTGATAGAATCAAAGGAACCAAATTTACGCGATCAACCTCCCCCCACTCTCCAGGCCACTAAATGGTGATCGGCCCGACGTTGTCAGCGTCTCTCTAAGGGGCCTGTTAAAAATAGAAGTTGACATGATCTCGAACACACAGAGACCAATTTTGCCTAGAACCAATTATTAACAACCAGCAAAAGAAAAGTATCAACACGAATTCGCCTTGAGGGCTATATGTACACAAATCGGAAGCTAAAAAGCCACCGAATACAAATAAACGAAAGTAAACAAATAACACAAAATTAAATTTTCAGTGTTAAATCCGCAAATAAAATTGACTCGCAGGATAAAAGCTCCACACATGTATTGCACCATGATAATCGCGAAAACGCCTGAAAAAAATGAAACGGTTACCACAGAGCATATAATGTAATGGGAGTGAAAATGAAAACAGACATACTGATCAGTGATTGTGGCAGTGATTCGACTTTAAGGTACTAAAATGAATAGAGTACCATTATTATAAACGGGTGCATTACAAGATATATGCCAAAACGGGCGGACTTACTTAAAATTACGACCACCTATAAGCGACACAGAGGGAGGACATCGATCCAAAATATGTATAGGCAAAGGAGAGAGCACAGACTGTCTGTTTTCCCAATTTTTTTCACCAGGAGGTGCACTCCTATCGCGAAACACGAGATGAGCTGCTCGAGAGAACGCATACGAAACTGACAATTTTTCCGCTACCACTGGATTAGAAATACCAGGATGAATGCATTCTTGTGAACCGAGAGGAGTTAATGCCACATGACAGCTATTATGCATAATTTTGCAAATCAATGCACTCCGAAAATTGTCAATCAAGTGTCGGCGCAGTTTGAAATAGAGACTTCGATTAACATCAAGTTTTCCTTTAAAGAAAAGTCGGCCAGCAGCCCGCTTAGCGCGATATTGATGAAATCTGCGGCGCACTGTACACCGCTTGGTGAAATAAGGTTTAGTTGAACTATCGGAGTTCATTTTAATACATCGAAGTCCAACGGCAGAAAAATAACCCTTCTCCTTCTGTTCAACTACATATTCGCTTACATCCCTAAAGCATATGATAGCAATGTAACTCACTTCTCACTTAGCTGCACCGCACAAGGCCGAAACGCAATGTCATCGACAGATACAACCATTTTGTAGGTTCGGCCCGAGATAGGTACAATTAAACAAAGCTAAAACTACCAAAGCAAATAAAGAAATAAATCATTTTCCTATCTTTTCAATGTAGTCATTATTAAATAATTGTTATAAGGTAAAGGATTTACAGTTTGAATATAAAATCAAGATTGCTATGATGAAGCGAATCCACGGACGGCTTTTTATAAATTATGGAGCATCTTGCCTCTAGTTGAGCTGAATAAAATACCGTTTCAATTTTCAAGGTAAAACTCTAAAGCGGTTACAATGCATGGATCTGGCGTATGGTTTATCGCAGATTGTTTAAGTGCCTAAATTCTTTCCATAAAATCAATTTCAAGCCAAATGATTTGGCCACAAAAATGCTCTAAAATGATAACTGTGGTTTTAAACTGACATCCCGGAATCTGAAGAGCTTAGGGAAGAAGATAGTTGGAATTACTGAAGTACCAGATAAGTGGACTTCTCTGACTTCAGCTTGACATTGGCTGAGTGTTAATTCTATAATTCGACAAGTAAAGAACAAAAAATACAGACAGATGCAAAAATAAACACACATAATGAAATCAAGCATGCGATATTAACATAAAATTAACCTGTTTAACGAGATGATAAGAAATTAGTCACTATGGGCTGCTATCATAGTCAATTCGATGTGATCAAAACGTGGTTTTTTCAATGATCTATATCGATAATTAATTAGTCTCCACACTAATATTCGCTGCCGGACCTAACATGGATGTTGTGCTACACTTAATAAAACCTATTTTGGTTTAGACGCCTACCTTTGTCTAAGCTTAAGAGGATGGTTCTCCGAAATGTCTAAGCTTGTGTGCGCAAAAATTTTCGTATAAAGGAAAAAAAACCCTCATTGGCTTTATGTAAACTTCATTTACTTATAGTTCAAATTATTTGGCATCGGCTTACTACATTCTAAATGGAATTTTGATTTGCAAATGAATCGAATTGAGATTTGCTGGCTTTTTCCCCATCTCTTTTAAGATTTCGCTTTTGAGTCTTTGCATTTTTGCGTTCGAATCCTAAGAGTAACTTATTAGTAACTGACTATCCAGTCTATTCCAAAAAGTAATTTCGAATGGTACCTTATAGAAAAATCCAGTGCGTTAATGTGAACTAAGAATTTCTCCAGAAAAGCACATTGTAACATTATTTTTGCAAACCTTAATCAAAAGAACAAATAATAAATGGATTGATGGCGCAGGCAAGCTAACTATTGAACGAGTTCGTTAAGAATAATTTTTATTTTTCCGCAGTTATTCAATTGATAAAATGTACAATTACTTACAGACAACGTTTAGGGCGGAGTATCTTTGTTTGTATCGCTGGATAGGAATGACCTGATGTCGAACTTCATTGTGTGAAGCGGCCTTCGTCCCGGTCCTCTTTATCCTCTGATGTACCCAACGACTATTCATACTAATAACTCTCAATCTTACAATGACCTGATTACTTTACCCTCGTTACCACATGAGGAGACTAGCATGTATGCTTTCGATGACTTTGAAGCTTTTAACAAACCTGTTGGATACTCGTGCAATGCTAGTCCGAGTTTTAGACGAAATGAATACCCGGCATGCCACGTACTTGACTCAGACAGCTGTCAGGTCCTAAAGGAAATAGTTTATTTAGACTCTGATCCTCAAGGAATTTCATCGGCTGCCGAACTGGAATCTACTAACGTTAGTGGCTTTGCAAATGCCGGTGTTAAGTATATTCACCGGGTCAGTTCTGATGCTTCTGATGCACTTTTTATCCCTAAATCCGGTCACTGTTGCTCTGCATGTGATGAGACTACTGGATGTGAATGCCAAATGTATTTACACAGGCTTCTTTATCATACGAATTTGGCATCTCTTGATGAGCTCAAGTGTCATATTTGCGGCAAAAAATCCACAAGAGTATCTGCTTTCAAGAGTCATCTTTCTATTCATCTGCTTCGTAGCGACCAGTTATGTTTACGGTGTCAAACTCGAGTACCCAATGCGTCCATACCGGAGGAGTCTGGTGACGATATGGTACCAGTTTCTACGCATCAATATCGATGTCGGCTCTGTGGAACTGTCAACTCTTCTCTTACGCAGCTCCGAATTCATTACAAACAAAACCATCCAAAAAAGGATTCAGTTGACGTATCCGAACAGCCATCCAAGTCACAAGATTTACCCAATTTCGAACCTACTCAGCGTAGCTGCAAAGCCAAGGCCTCGAATTTCATAAAGAAATTAGTTACGTCATTCAAACATGCGAAGCGTTCTTCCCGATCTTTTGTTGAAAACCCTGCATTGGCAAACTCGACTGATAAAATTGATCTTTCTCAGTATGTTAAAAAGGTTCCTGTAACAAAAAGAAAGCACAACTTTATGTGCACATTTTGTAATCGGAAATTTGCCTCTTCTACACGTACGAAGTACCACGTTTTTTCCCATCTTGGCTTGAAGCCTTTCTCATGTCCATTTTGTCCTAAACGATTCACTCAAAAGGGTTCCATGGGAACTCATATGGCAATTCATAACGTTCCAAAAAGCTGGTCTTGTCCTTATTGCGAAGAAAAGTTCAACTTTAAGCAAAATCTTAATGTCCATGTTTCCAGGCACCATAAACTTTTAGCCACCTCGGAAGCGCCTGTCCAACTCAAGCCATGGAGTCGATCATTTATCGTTGCCTACGGGCGTCTTTCAAAATCGGTTCTCTCAATGTTTTCCTTTTTTCTCTCTATATTTCCTCTCTATACTGGTCGGCGATACCCCTGTCGGTTCTGCTTTATGACGTTTAGAAGCTCTTCAGTGAGACTTTTCCATGAGACAGTCCATTTTAAAAGCACAAAATGCCCCAGGTTTTATGCTGATCAGCTCGGGAAAAGTGGTTTTGGTGCTATTTCTTTTGATTCCAAAGCTGACAAACTTCTTCGTCTCAATTTTGGCTCTCCTGTTAAAAACCCTTTAAAGCGTCGCCACAAGTCTAGACTGGTTTACGAACGTCATCGTAAAAAGTTGAACTGTATCTCGCAACTGTTGGTACCTTCACGACCTCTTACTCACTGTCCTTGGTGTTCTCTCACCTTGTCATCATATAATCAAGCCAAATTTCACTTCGTTACTCATTTTCTAGCTGACGCATTTGTTTGCGAAAAATGTGGTCATCGTTTCGTCAATGGGCTTGTATGCATTAGCCATATGAGAGTCAAGCATTTGATAAAGAAGCCGAAATTACGTGTTCTCATTCGTTGTGATATCCCCCATAGTTTACAGAAACGAATTGGACTTACACAACATATTAATGTTGAAACGAGCATTGCCAGTGATGTCAGTATTCCTGCTGAGCTTTTTAATCTAACGGAGGCCTCGCAAATCCAGCCCTTAGGTGGTGCCTTTACTGAACAAGGGGGACAAGAGATGGCTTGGAATGCTGAGCCACAATCGGAAGTTTCTCAGGCTACTCCTTTGGACACTGTTCCATCTGAACTGGTCCAGGGGCACATAAATGAGTCACAGCAAGTTATTCCCGTCGATCAATCTTTTGTTTTGGCTCCGAACATCCAATCGGGCGATGTTTTTCTTCCCCAAAACAATATTGATACCTATTGCCCTGATCACGTTGGCTTTGTGGACGGCACTACTGTTGCCTTTGAAAATGATTATCAGCCAAGTGTCGATTTTTTTTCATCGGCGGTGGATTTCAATTCAACAGAAGTTGCTATAGCCGCAGATTCACAGATACCTTTCCAGATTCAAGAAAGTTTTTTAGGCTTGTCAGACTTCTTTGGATGTTATCAATGCTCTGCAAGGTTTAACAACAGTCTGTCTTTGTCAAACCATGTTGCATCACATCACACAGACTCGCGCTACTACAATATTTGCTTCAACTGCGGATGGAGTCGATTGGAATCAGGAGAGAACGACTCATGCCAAGCCTGTGGACATGCCACATTTCAGCAATTGGAATACTTAATGGAAAGTGATGGTCTTATTGGATTTGCACGTTTCTATTGTACCCATTGCAATATAGCATTTACAGAGCTGGATCAGTTGGAGACTCACGTCGCAGAGTTCACTGACAATATTTGCATTCAAGCTCAAACAGTGGCTGAAGAAGTGGTTACTGTAGAAACAATTCGGCCGCTTCAAAATTCGCAGTCATCGCCACCACAGCACCCATCTGTAACAAGCCCTCACAATGGTCGGCGACGGCCAACTTTACTGAAAAAGCAACATTTTCAGTTGTCTGATGAAGAACTGGATAAAATTATACAAAATCAACCAACAGCTGAGTCTATTCTTTCCGAAAGACTGCTCTATGAAGTAAGCCCTCTTATTCAATAAATATTGCATTTCGATGCTTAAATTTTTTAGGCGGTTAATGCGTTGTTGGCCATTCTCACAAATATCTCACCTTCAATATGGCTAATAGTTGTCCAACTCTTGTTGCGTAGGCTTTTTAATTTTGAGTGACACCTGGTGCGTCCAAAATGTAGTGCTGAAAATAGTTTTGTTCACTTCTCTTTCTATTTTGCAGTCATGCTAAGCCGTTTGAATTCCTGATTTCCCTTGATTACTTTTAAAGGCCGCTTGTGAACGGCACTTTAGGAGCTATCCAACGGGGAAAAGGGGTACATCCTCTTCAGCCAATCTTAATCCATCGAAAGATCGACCACATGTCTGCAGTATTTGTGCCTTCCGTTTCCAGCGCAGTTCTGATCTTCATCGCCATATGCTGTTACATACTGGATTTCGACCCTACAGTTGCAAATTTTGTGATAAGCGCTTTATACTTCCCCGGCGGTTATTGACCCATGCTAAAAGTTACCATGGCGACGAGGGAGCTGTCTGGGCTATTGGTTTGCTCTCAGGTACGATATCACGTCCACCCACCTAAAAACCATTAATATATGGAAACGATCGATAGCTTATCGATTTTCAGGCCGACCGCGATCGCGAAAACGTCTTCGGACTCCTCGTTCGGACGACTCTCTAACTTGCCATCTCTGTCGTGCTGTGTTCAGCAGCGCTGTTTCACTGCATGTCCATATGCGGATCCATACCGGAACAAAAATATACGCCTGCCCCCACTGTAATCTTTCATTTCGTACCCCCATTCAACGGAAGCGACATCTGAAAATGTGCTATAAATCGCACCAAACGGATTTCGATGTTACAGGCCCGTCTCTCGATCCCACTTCATACCCTATTGATCTTCATCAGCCGGCTCAGCAAATACAGCAGTCTCAGCCCTCACCATCGATTGGATTCAAGGATCTACTGGACGACCGATTGTATGTCCCATCTCCTGAGAAGTATGCTCGACTTGAACCCGAACAAAGGACTTTGTCAACTAGTTTCATCAGCCTCTGGCAATGCCGAAAGTGCCAAAAAACATTCAGCTCAAATAAGGCCTATTCTAATCACCAGTGTGCCAGCCTGTATCAGTTAGATATTGGAAAAGCTTGGAAAGCAGTGGAGCGGCCTCCTTTTACTTGTTCTGTTTGCAATCATCGATTTACTCGTCGGAATGACCTCCGACGCCACGAGCGAACCCATGAAAGCAGCGAGATTCAGAGACGACCATTTTCTTGTATGGCCTGTGGTGCAAGATTCGCTCAAAGTGGTAGTTTGAATATACATCTTCGTTCTACTGGTCATGACGAGACCACAACGCCGAAGAGACGATTCAAATGTCGGTTATGTGGAGTTGTATTCTTCTATCGCTCAGGTCTTTTTCGTCATTCATCGAGTATTCATGGTTATACGAATAAAAAAAGCAGTAATTAACACCCCCACTAAATTTTAACTTCTCATGCTTTTTTGTTCGGAAAGCCTCATTTTTGATGTTTGCTCCTTGCAAAGTAACTTCGACAGTTGGAGATTCCATTACTCAAAAGTGGAACAGTTCCGTCTACTAAAATGATGTAAGTAGATGCTTAAAACAGTCAAAGATCTTCAAGTATTGTACTTCAGGAAAGGTAGATACCGGACAGAAAATAAACTTTGAAAGAGATCTAGACTGCTATGTTTTTCTTCTCAACTAATTGAAAGATAACCTTTCTGGTCTATTCCTCTCTTTAAACCTTTTCATTAATGTGTTAATTTCTTCGCGCTATAGCAAACTTTTGCGTTATCTAGCATTTCAAATTCCTCTTATTGCCAAATGTTGCTAATACAATTGCTATCTTAGAAACCGGGCGATCCCAGAATATTTTAGCCAGTTAATTTGCTTTAGCTCTCACCCGCCTTATCAGGTGGTCGAGCCTAAGCAGTTCTTTCAATCTATAGAAGAATAATCGAAGTTTACATATGAGAGTAATTAATACTCGTTAAAATCCACTTTAGTTTGTAGCTTTTTTGTTAGATTAATCGGGCCGTTAAAGGCTAATATACGCAGTTGCTATTTAGTCAAGGACACAGAGCTTTCTATTTTTTGGCCTTTAGAGGGCGCTTGTGAAACCTGGGATTTTTGCTGACATTCATTGACACACTACGGCTCAAGTTTAGGAGCATGCGTCTGCTTTCTTTAACTGATTACTAGTGGAACAGGTCATGGCGAGCCAACCACGCTTTTCATAGAAGTGGTTGGTGCTATGTTCCCTTATTCTTAATGCATTTCCACAGCCCAAGATGAAGCGGCAGCAAGAGTCCGTTTGAATTACGTTAGGAGCCTCTTGGGCAAAACATGGCAGTGGATTCTGGGTCAAGAAACATATCGTTGGAATTCTCTGTGGTTTACCTGAGGTAGTTTTAGCATTTTCTCGTTTCTAACGAATTCTTGAAAGGATTCGGTTTTATAGCTGGTTATACTGATATAGGCTTTATCAGCTTTCCGAGTCAGAATTGAGTGGTTGTATCACAGACTTAGGACCCTTACCTGTTATTGCATGGGTTAAAAAATGTTAGTGTTGGAGAAATAAGCTGGACTTTCTTAGCCATCTATAAAGCTGCGTTCTCGATAGGGATGATTTGAACCAGCTGCTTGCATGCTGTGGGTCTGTACCAATCAAATCACGAGTCTACCTGTTGATCTTTATCCCATGGTTATTTTTGGACACTCCTAACCCAGCCGTCCAAGACTAGCTTCACAAGTGTCATCGCTTGATCCGTCGGGTGAGATCCTAGATAGACGAAGGAGTTGGCCTTTTACATTGCGACCACTCCGGATCTGTTGTATCAAATGAGTACCTAGACCGTTTGACATTTGCCAACAGCGTATTTCATTCAAGACCTTCATGATAATAATGATAGCCAAACCTTTATTGAGAGGACGACTTTTAGTGCTTGTTTTGAAGAGCTTAAAATACTCCGGTTCTCTCGTAGGGGGCCAGAATCAATCGATGCAACCGGTCATTCCAATCACCATTTGTGCATCACTCATGCCTCCATTAGGCAGTATAATACGTTAGGCAGTAGTTAAGCTACTGGCCCCCGTGCATAATTCATTTACATCTTGGAGAAAGCAATGAGAGATTCTAATATTCATGCCTTATTAATCGGATTTTACATTATTATGACTTATGAAGTCGTTATTTTTGGATGATGAAGGTCAAACAAATATGCTTAACAAATGAACCTACAGCAAGGTGTTTCCAGTGAGGAACTAATCAAATTCAAAGCCCTTAAATCTGATTTTCTTCTTTTCAACGGCTACAACTTTTTATGACGGACCGATTAATTTTGGCTTCGGTTTTTTCTTCCGTACACCCTAAAGCCACTTTAGGTAGTTTGTGCTCTTTACGTACTTTTTGCACGCAAAGTAACAAAGTTGTTTTATTAAATACTCTTTTAGAGATACAAGTGGATGAGCAAAGGTAGGTTTGAAAACGCCAACCGTAGTGGGTCGAAGGAAACGTGATTCTAAAGTTACTGATTTGGTGATTCAAAGATCATTGGGACAGCATTACTTTGAATAGGTGGAAAGGGACAGTGAAGTACAAAACAGCATATCCTCTCAGGGGTACTGCGTAGAGCTACTTCAGCGATTGTGGTCCAGGATAGGTAATTTTACATAGGCTGTCACTAGGCGAAGTGTTGAACTGACCTTAACCATAAAACTATTATACAAACTGTATATGAGCATGTATAACCAGATTTGCTTGGGTTAATTTCGCGAAATTCGGTTGTTTAGTCTTTTTTTGGAAAGACCAAAGTGAAAGACGATTCTGAGTGACATTTTATGTGGCATTACTGCAACAACACTTTGGAAAATTGGAGGCGTCAAATTATTGAACCATGTCGACGTTAAGCCGCTATTTGAGCTCGAGTTAAGCCGAGAACTTTGCACTTTTGTGGCGAAGAGCATTGCTTCCACGATGATATATTTATGTGAAGTAGTCCATTAGTACTAGAGTATCTGGGCTCTACATCTTTGAACAATGGTGATCGTTGGCCATAGATTGCCTACGGACTGGCAGAGGACCGTATAAACGTAATAAGCGATGCGCTTGTCGTTAGAGCCATTTTTGCGTCCTGGCGAGGGTAGGAAAGCGAGTTATTCCATTATAGCGATTTTGACTCGTTCATAGGCTTCCTTAACCCTTGCAGAGACGAAGCCTTAATTCAAGCAGTTTTATGCTCGGTTTTAGATACTAAGGAGGAAAAGGAAGTAAGCTGGACTCGTCGAAGACGATGACTTTGATTCAGAATAAGTGAGTATCTTTCATGCATTCTTCCGAGCATTATTTTTTGAATTTAAATAGACAGATCAAATTCTAAGTTGAAAATGTTACTAGTAGTAGGGTAGCTGCTAACACTTGCAAATGAAAGGGTGGTTGGATCTTATCATTTTCAGAAATTGTTAAAATGGAGTCTCAAGGACAGAGTTGGAGAAACCGCGGACTGCAGGGACTTTTTTGATGACTCAGAAACTGGGCATTCAGCATCAAAAATGCATTCTCAGTATGAACTATAAGTCTCCAAAAAACTGCAGACCGTAGTCCGCCGCTCTATTGTTATTTGTAGGCGTTAAATCATGCAAAAAGTCTGTTGATTGCGGTACAGTGACCACGGTTAATGATATCTCGTTATGCGATTGCGAAAGACTAACATTCATAAATGCCATTATGAATGATGCGAATCCTGTCGACAAAGTTGTTACTCACTCAACTCATTAGTGAATTTCCAACTTTCACCTTCAGACAGTCAATTATCTTCAAAATCATCCTGTGAAATGGTCTGGGATTATGCAATGAATAGTAACTCCGTGACATCCTATGCAGAAAAAGTGAATTAGGATATGAGGCCAGTCACAAAAAACATATCAGCTTACTCACGAGTCGGCTTCTTAATAAGCCGAAAGGGTCGTTGTCGAAATCAAAAAAAAATAATTGCAGGAGCTACTAGACCATAGAGCTGAGCGCAAAGAACCTGTTTGTGACAGTGTCATCCCCGGCGTCATCGTGGCAATCGGCACAAATGTGTCCCACCGATTGTCTCCCGAGGGTTTCTGTATTTGCAAAGAGTGACTTGCCTTGCTTTCTTTCCTCCAGAGTCTAGTACTTTTCACTGCAACAAAATCCATAATGAAAGCCAGTAATATAGGTCTCATCTAATACTTGTAAGGCGCTAGATCGATTTTGGTGAAAGTTAGGGATTAATGACTTTAATTTAGTGCTTAGAGGTCTGATTTGATCGAAGCTGTGGGATCACTTTAACACCTGGGAGTAAAAGCAGTATTTGCTACACTGAATAAAGAAGAAGAGTAGTAGTCAGTGCAAAGGTCAGCAGAAGAGGGTTCGATATTAAGGAAAGAGTAAAGCGATCAACTGGGCTTGGGTCATAAATTCTGCTTTAATTATTGTTGAGCTAACCTCCGCCATAAACAGATTATCTGGAGGTTGGCTGTAAAAGAGCACGAGTGTCAGCGAGGCAGGAGTTCTTGTTGATCTCCTACAGACTAGCTGAAAGGTGTAGCCCCTGTGGTTCTCTTACAGCCTTGCATTCCACATGATTCTGCACCACTCCGATTTTCAACTCTAATCGAATTGTGTTTTTGAAGAGCGTATATCTTGAATTAATCATAACATCAAATCCAACCGAAAGCTCATAAGAATTTAATGAATTGTAAGTAAAGAATGGAATTCACAAACATGTTCAAGTCGAAAGTATATGATGCCTTTGTCATATTGTGTCTTCTGACAGAATGACTGCTGCATTTTTGAATGCCCTGCTTGTCAATTGGGGAATTCATGTGTGCAGAATGAGAAGATTCCTTATTAGAATGCCAAGTACTACAATAATGGGCCCGAATTTCAAATACAGAGACTTAATTATTTAGCCACTGAAATGACCATTAAGATGACCACGCTAATGACGGCCTTAAAAAAGATACTTGTCCACTTCTCAAATTGGCCTCTAAAATGTTGAAGTGTTTAAATGACTGTGTCATGCATATTTTTACGAATTCTCCTACTTGAAGAAATCCGGATTTTCGAGTTCTCTATCGTCAACTAAATGTTTATTCCTTGTCAAGGAAGGCTCAAGAGGGCTAATTTTTATGCTTCGCGATGCCCGGTGCTCTTTGCGAATTCTGATAGACCGGAGGTAGAATATGTCCAAAGAGAGAAAAAGTCCCGTCGAAAATAGAAAATTGAATGAATTCAACTGAGCGCAGGCTTCTAATCCCAAGAGATTCACCGGTCAATAAACAGAACAAAAAAATTATAATTTCCTTTCCGTTTATTTAAGTGTGTCAGTGGATTGATATGTACGGAGCCTGTCTGAAATTATGAATGCTTGCAATTATTAAAGACACTGATTGGGTCGACTTATCGGTATCTGTAGTCTTTCTAAATAAGAACTACGACAGTTAACTAAAGCCGGGGGACTTTGAATCACTCTGCAATAATAGCTGAAAATGTGAATAATCAAATGCCAGTTAATCTTAGAGATATTCCCTAATTTGCAGAGCTAACTGTCAAATTCTTCTTCTGCCTCATCTGTCCATGTCGTTGAATGCTCACCTTGGTACATGTTGGAACTTTTTCGCTATGCAAGGAATCACTTGGAACCTAAAATTTATCATTACGGGTCAAACCTACTCTTAGCCACCTCGTGGTGCCTACCGCTGATCTCAGGGGCATCAGTGAGGGCCAATGAAATGGGCGGTCCGATCGGACCAAGCACCCCACCGGCTGTACTGACCAACAATTCCGAACACCGTGGATTAGGGCCTAATGTGAAGCGGTGACGTTAAGCTGTGTACTGCTTACTCTACTCATCCGCGGTGGCCATCGGAAACACTATTAGAAATATATGCGTCCTCATGATTCAAGTGAGGGAGTTTCGCTAGTTTTCTTGTGTTGGTAGAGCTCACACTGCTGCTCTGGGAGTGAGGATTTCTTGTGTGTTCAACTGGCATAGTGACTCGACTGAGGAATTTTGAGCAGCTCAAGTATGGGATATATTGACAGGCGTAAGATGATTACATTTACATATTTTAGTTGATAAATGTGTTACAATCGAAATCTATCAAGATAATGATGATGAATTAAAATAAACCTCAAGCTGTACTTGGTAATCGAGTGGTTACAGATTTTGCGTTAATGAGTTTGACAAGTTCCGTCTCGTCTAACAGAGCTTTAGTATTTATTACAACCTCCTCGTGATGACCACCGGTAACCCCAGGGGCTACTTGGGGGGCTAATGAGAGGGGTGGCCGGATAGGACTAATCATCCACCGGATGTATAAAATTAGATTATGCCACCAGAAGTACAACCTCGTACAGTCTGGCAAACGAGGCACGACGTAAATACCTGGATTTATGGTCTCAAATCGGACTGTGGAAGGTGCGTGCATGTAGCAATGAATGAAATATCCATCAGAAAATTGAAAAGACTTCTGAAGGAAGTATGAATAATGTCTGCCCTTTACAGTGTCGAGGACAGACGAGGTACCACTACAAAAGTGGAACTGAAGTGAAACTGCTAACTGTACGATGAAACTATGCCAGAGAAGCTGTCAGAGAACCGAAGAAGTCAATAAACACTTTTAAATATTTTCTGTGTTAACTGTTGTGTGCTATCTGCTGTAGAAGCCATTCGTACTTTCGTCGTACCTCCAATAAGTCTTTGAGACCTGCCCAAATGGATGGGGGAGTAAATAAAAAATAAATCAGTGCAGTAGAAAGCTACACAATAAAAATAATTAAAACAGTGCATCAATGATAAGCTAATTTTACACTACAACAGTATTACTTTAACCCAAGACATGACACGGTCCCCTCTACCGCTTTCGTAAAGACATTACCGGTGGAGAAATCTATACTTTTGCATTATGCTGTATATTTGTTAGTGCACAAAAGCAAACAGTTCTAAATAAGGGCACTGGTAATGCAGATGCAAATTAGCCAGAAAGTGAGAAATACAGCCACGTCACAGATTATGAGCAGGTCCGGTTTCTTCTAGACAGGCTGGTCACTTGAGAAACTTGACGAATGTCAGGTGAACTATCAGAGGTTACTTGCTTAAGGTCCTCGGTAATACAACGACCAAAAATATATAGCGTTTTTGTGTTAGATTTTTTCTTAATGGCGAGAATATGGGTGTTAATAGTTATGCACATCCTTATATAGATTTAATCAGGGCCAAAATAATAGTGGTGACTAAAACATTTACGATTTTGAGAGTACGGACCGAAATTGGACAGAAATTAAAATCTTCGATTAAATGCCAAACTGGTATTCTCGGTTGAGGTGCTTTGCCAAGAAATCCGCTTTTTACAAGGATTTCAAACAGTCGGTTGCGCCCTTTGATTATGTTAGGCGCCTATTCATCCTATTTTAGGCAAAAAGGCTGCATTGACATTCGAAATAAGGTTGGATTCTTTAAGGGTGAATCTCCTGGAACAAAGAAGAAAAATCAAATGCTATGTGCAAAGCGTCGCAAGTCATTTCGTCCAGCATTAACTAAATAGACGTAGACAGATTTTTCTCAGGCCTGCGATACGTATAGACAAAGAAGAACGATTAGACCAATAAAAATAAGAGGACCAGCCGAAAAGTGGATTTGATTTGTAATATTCTTGATTCCCTCCTAAAACTCTTGCCCTCTGTTCTAATAATATTCATGCATGCCAACTACAGGTCTTGTTAAATGTTTTAGTTGTTATCTGTCAAAAGCGGATTGCTAATTACAATAACACAAAGTTCACTGTTCGAAAGCGGTCCAAGATTTTTACGTTCTTTTTCCGAATGGCTCAACCCAATGTGAATGAAGTACATTGGGCTATAAATTGTGCGACCGTGGTGCGTGTGGTTTCTTTCAACTGAATCACTGTCATCACATCTGTCCTTCTAAACAGCACTTCACGAGAGACGAGCCATATATCTTGATAATTGAAGTGACGTCTTAATGATATTGCCATTAATAGTTTTGTTTCCAAAACATATGAAATTGTGTCTACTTATGAGACAAACTTACGTAGTCTGCCACCACGAAAAAGGGGTAAAGTCCTTGAGCTTGACTTTGTGTGCTTGTGTTTGTCTCTTTGGAATTCGCGTTAGCAGAAGTTCTCGGACAGGATAGCAAGCACACAAAAAGTAGTTTATATTACTGAGTGCCTAATAAGGCATTCAGTAGGTTTGAAAAATGTGCCGATAAATGATTTAAATCGAACAATAAATAATACCAGTCAAGTAGTTTTCAACTACCCTGGATGAAGAATAAAGGCTAGTAAAGCTCATCTGTATTACTTAAATTTAAAAAATCCAGTCCAGTACTAATAAGAATTCTTTCCTCATGGACTCACAATGAAGGAAGATCCTCAATCAAAAGTTTAGTCTCTTGAGTAAAGAATGTAAATTCAATATCTAGCATCTGATGTGTATAACTTGTGTGGCTGAATGATGAAATCAGCAATCGTGGCCCTGTTGGTGCTGAAAGATGCAGCATTTATTCTTCAGCATTGAATAAGGACCCAATACACGAATCGACTAGATTTATCCTTGTTGGACAACTATTGCTCTCGCTTTCTCCGACGGTAGTTCAAGTAACCTCGCGCTCTTTATTTGATTAAAATGTAGCAATTAAAATGATCATTCCATTGCCGGTAGCATACAGGATTGTCAACTTCTCAAGGAGCCTACGTCATAATGGGCATAAAACGAGTCTACTACTTACAAAGCAGCTCTAAAACGCTACTCATGTGTTTGGTCATCATGTTGTACGACCACTGTCCTCTTAGCTGCAAGATTGGGAATCCCAAACTAAAAAGAAACTTAAAACTTATTCATTCTCACAGCATCGTGGAAGAAGGTTAAATTTTCTGGAATACGCATTTTTCAATGCATTTCAAGATGGCAGTCCTGAAAGATCAACAAATTTCTAGGTTTCCGCTGAATCTTAATATTGCTAAATCCTAGCTGGTACTAGAAGTGCCTAAATTAACAGCGATTTGCAGAAGGTCGACTTAAAAAGAATGCTTATTTCATTCTTTTTACAGACTGCATTTCTGGTTGAACTTGGAAAAAATAAAAAATTTTATTTACGGGCTGAATCTATATGTTCTTGATCTAGCCTAATTTCATTTTGGGCTTTTTTCTCTGCACCACATCGCGCAAACAAAGCATGCCCATCAAAGTGACAGGCGTGATGGCCCAAAGAGATCACGTCCATCCCCTCGAGGCTGGCAATTCGAGCGTCAATCATTTATGAGTCCAATAGGACAAAGAGTTGTAATAGTCACAATTTTCGATAGAGTGAATTCCCAAACATAACAAGAGAAAACCGAAATAAGTTGAAACTGGACCACAGAGAAGGAGATTAACGTTATTCACCTAACAGAATCACTTGAATTGGAAAGAAAAGAGTATCACGAAGGATGCTGTTCAATTTTCCAATAAAGTGTTTGCCTTCAACATAAAAAAACCAATCACTTTCGCGAATTCCACCTCATGCTTTTGTCATTCATTAAAAAAAGTAATCTACTAAGAATCCTCAACCGTACTAAAAGTTGTAAACGGTGGATAAGTAGGTCTTAAAGTTGATACGGATCTGATTTTGTTTAGCTCCGAAACTTGTCAAGATGTTTTTTCAAGATGATACTAGCGCTTGGATGAGAAGCGCCTGAGTTATCAGTTACTTTGTATGCTGTGGTTAAATATCTGCGTTTTTTCGTTAGAGGTCAACTGTAGTCTATTTCATACACTTCAATCATCTACAGTATCACATTAAAAAAATTATTCAAAAAGTTTGCAATAAAGATGATATATCCACAATTTCCTAATGAAGAACATATCTCGAGCTCTAGCCAATGATTAATCAAATACCTGAAAAAAGTAATATTGACTCTACGTAGAATAACTAAAAATACCAGTTAGACTGACATCTATTGGGGGTGATAATGTGGCTACCGGGAGAATTTTAGGTTGTTTAAATAAATCACTGACACCAAAAAAATGCGCGAAATACTTCTGGCACCTCTAATTGAGTTCGATGTTTTCTACTGCCAATTGGGAGATATTTTCAAAAAGCCTCATCAATCCAATGTAAACGAAACGAGTCTTGCGCATCGTGCTGTTCGAGTACCGTCTTTTAGATAAAAAGCTAACTCCAATTAAATGCTGATTTATGATGCCTGAGAAGAGGTGGAGTAGTTAAAGTCGACTTTAAACGCAAGGCTCAGTGTGACTGGGAAAATTATTGAGTGATTATTCATTTGAATTGGAGTTATAACCTACAAGGATATGGGGCGTCCTAGCAGAAGTGGGAGCGCCAGAGAAACATTTCGATTAATAAATCCACTCCGCGTTATCATAGATTACTTCAAAATTTAGAAGCTCAGTATATCGCTTCTACAAGGTCGGTAAAAACCAAATTTAAATGGAAATCAAAATTAAACAGCACTTTGTTTAAGGACATGTCTGAGTTACCTGAAGGATTGCGACTTTGCATTAAAAAAAACGCGGCTGGAAGTATGAAAGATTATGGCTCTACATGCCCTTCTGAGAACAAACACAAATCCCAGTAACTTTCTACTTAATCGTCATGACATTTGGTTGAATCAAATACTATCCAAACCCATGCTGCAAAGAGTGCAATCCACACGCACATTGGTGAGGTTGAGGGAGGTCAGGAGAGGCGCTTCTCTAATCACCGGATGCCCCTAAATGGTCTCAAAACCATGCCCTGTGAAGTATTAAACGCGAACGCGATCGCTGCACCATCTGCCTCCGGTCAGTCTGATAACCTTCACTGAATTCCATTTTTACAATTCCAGCCCGCACACCTATTGGCCAGGCCGAAGCAAATGCTACATTCGAATTTCGTCAATCAAGTGAAACAGAAACTTGCCTATTTCGTGAAATGTATGCGACCCATTTATTTTTATGGAACATTGACTTGCAGTGAGCAGAGGTGTCACAATTATGGCTCAGTACACTAAGCACGTATTTAATATCAACTAGACCTTTCCACCGTCGATTGAAATATATCATCCTAAAACTTTAAACGTAGTTACGAAGGTTCAGTCATCATGACTCATAAGCTCTGTCACAAGCCCTTGTTGGGGAGACTAACTTTCACAATTTATGACGTACATGACGGGCATGAGCTTCAAAGTCTGTATAAAAATCAATTCCGTCTCCCAACATCACATCAAGTACTGACGAAATTTAGAGCAACTTCCTTACTATGTATCAACCGGTTACGAAGTGCGATCAGTCAAATTGCCCAGTATGACACAAATGTGAATGGGTCGGTAAGTAATATGAACATATGCATGTATGAATAAATGAATACATACAAATATGAATATATGCTTATATGTATAAGCGGCAATCAGTCAAAGCCGAGAGCTTCCTTTAGCCACTACTATCACATTTAAAAAAACAGCCAAAGTGATCGATCTTGTAGCAAATGAAGCTTATTTTACGGCATACCACCTACCTCCAGGCACAAAATCACCCTCACTGAATTCCAACGGCATTTGACTTGCAGTTTCATCCTCTTCGACTTGCACTCGTGAGCTCACTCTTTTTCGCAAGATGTCGCTAATTTGATTAATATGAGGCTGGCATGTTCAGAGAAGATTGCAGGGCAGATTTGAGCCCTGAACTGGGAAAAAGCAATAAGAACAAAGCCAAAGTGTAGCTAACGCACACAAATGTGACGATCTAAGATTTTTTGACTGTATGTCTGTGAATATTTGCGCATTATTTCGGTCCTTTTACCCGCTTAATCACTTCAAACCCCCTTACAAGTTCAATGCTTTAGTTTATACACTCGGCTTGTCAATCGAGAGACATTGTAGTTTTTAATAAACTTGATAATCTTCCATAATTAAAGACCTCCATTTTAAGTTTTGAGTGTTCTGATTTAAAGCGTTGAATAGAAAATTTGGTTCACCTCCAAATGAATAGCAATATATATAGAAATGGGCATGTCCCATAGTATACTTGATTGATCCAAAGTAAATCTATCAAGATGCATCATTGAGTGCCATCAGAATTCAATGTTGGTTATTATTTTTAGGAACCTCTCTGCAATTTGACCCATTCTAGCTCGTTTAAATAGCCCCTAAACCTCAAGTATACTCTATATTGTCTGTCTTGTCAAATGACAGATATGTAGATCCAACTCAAACTGAGCTATGACTGACAGAAAAATTCAAGAAAGAGTGAATTTTATTTGTTTCAGGATGTTAACTTTCATGTCGGGTTGGAGACAGAAGATGAACAACAGGTCACTTTATCTTAGGGAGAAAAACCAACATTAATAGTGCTGTTGATCCGCATTGAAATAATTGCTTTCAACGGCGAAATTAATGGAGGGAAAACATAGTTTTTTTTCGAAAAATGAGGGACTTTTAACCTAGTTTATTTAAGCTTATGGCTCACTTGTAAGACTCTTTCCTAATTTTGATTCTTTACTCTGTATCAATATGAATTTCTTCGAAAGGATGATCAACATAGCATTGCGAAAGAATTTGTGAAGCTCTGAGATAATATTAGCAACTTGGCAAATACAGATTGGCAGTGAGTGAGAACTCTTGTTTGGAAAGCAATGGATCAACGCTTGCTCTTAACTTGGTAAAAGCATGATCGAATGCCTGAAAGGAATTTGATTTAGCTTGACTCTAAAAGAATCCTTATTGCAAGCCTTGTTCTCACGTCGTAAAAATCAAAAATCCCCTTAAGTCCTGCTAAATAAAGAATAAATTGCGTTCGCTGTTCCGACCAATTGTTATGCGAGCACTTACAGCTTACCTGAATCGCTCCAGCGCCAATGCGGTATAAGTTCATTGGAGGTCTCTTGCTTACTGCCTTTAGCCTAATTTAAAAGGTATTATTACCGAAAATTATTAAACTAGTCACATAAGATTTAGAAGATATGTCTCGATATCATAACACCAACTTTCAGACGCATATGTCTAGTATATGTCTAGTATATCTTCCGTTTTTTCAGCCTTCTTTTTCAGTATTTGCATCGTAATTACATTTGCTATCAGCCTTGGGACTTCTCGATTGTCCCCATCTTCAATAGCAAACCAGTATACGAAGGCTATTTAGATCACAGGTGAGACCATTAGATATTCATTGTGGTAGGTCATTCTACACCGCCACATAAAGTAAATTTAGCGGATCATTTAGGCGAAAATCTCGGAGCGTAAACGATTTACACTTAGCAATAAGTTGGATTAACTAGGAAGATATGATTTAAACAGCCTAGTCTAACCAAACTGTACGGTTTATTAAAGGTACTTAATTGACTTTCATCAGTTCGCACAAGATAAGTTACTTGATATTGAGATATTGTAGCTAAAGTAATAATCAGGCAAATTTAACTGCCTTTCATTTTTATAGTTCTCGTGACTAAGTGGTAGTTTGTCAAATGTAGCAAAAGATACTGTCCACACAATGCTAAGGCTCAGATATGTCTACTTGCATTTTCTGGTGTTTATTAAACAACAGTTATCAGAATCACTGTTAAAAAGTAAACCACACGATCCTTTCTGAAAGAACTGGTTGCAAATGAAAAATTATACGTTACGAAACTACGCTGTGCTTATTAATGAATCGAAATAAATAAATACATATATATATAAATGACGAGTGAAGTTGGAAAGCATCTAACCAGTAGCCATACAATGACTTCTTAACTTCCTTAAGTCATTGTTTTAACTTTTTTGAAGCCAGCGTTGTGTTGAATCAATTAACAAAGTTACCTCCACTTTAGAACAAACGAAGTCGTGCTTACAAACAGTGAAGAATGAAATTAACTTGTGTAGTGTTGAAATCTAGTATTTTTTTAAGGTAAAATTATTTTGATGTGGTAACCTAAGGACAGTGAGGACTTAGCTAACTAGACACTTCATTCATTATGAGGTTAGCAACTAGTACTACATTTATATTTATGAAAGCCTATTTGGCAGTGCAAGAGACCTAAATATTGGTTCAAATTTCGCGGTTATCAAGCTATTTCAGCCTGTCTGGTCTGCATCTTTACACCACCACACCGGTATTTGCGTCTGGCCTAGCGATCTGATAACGTATAATCAGGTTGTGGCTCCTTGAAAAGATGATAATCAAGGTCGGTTGCAATCACTAATCCATCTAGAGATTAAGTAAACTTTTTACCTCTTCTTGATGGTATCACTGAAACAGTTGGAGCATTATTGAAAAACAATTTCACAAAGTTTTTGAGTTTGATGAACAACTCGAAATTTTGGCCATGGTACCATCTATAAATTCAGTCACCGGCTTTTGGACACATCGGGAATTCATATCTACGATCATACCAGTGTCGGTATTATCGTTTCTTAACATCGAAAAAAAAGCGATAGAGCTATACAAACTTGGCATTTCGATCTGACTAGGTAGCATCAATGCAATGCAATTACTGACAGAAAACCTTGATTAGCGCTGTCAATTCGGCTAATGATTTGCTACATTTTTAAAATGCTGGCTGAGGTCAATGTCAACGGATGGAAAAGAGGAGAGACGTAGTTGAAATCCAAATGCTCATGCTATGCATGTGCATGGAAGAAATGTGGAAATAGTCCTTGAAGTTGCACAATTAATTGCTATCATAATTGTAAACACCAGGGACAAGGATGTAGTTACTCAAGGCAGCAGCATGCCACTGATGGCGATTTCGCGCACTATTTATCCGTCGATTTTTAATTTTATATCTTTTCTGTTACTTCTGAATTTTTTGAGGGTGTAAAGTGATTTCTCTTGCCTTCTGTTTGCACCTTGTATGTCTATGAAATAAAATAAAATTTGCAAGTCCTAGCAAGGCCGCTTTCTGACTTGCTCTAAGAAGTGTAATTTTTCTATAATCTCACTGACACTTCTTTTATGTGCTCATCAAACATCATTTAAATCATACCTTTTTGCTGCTACTCGCCAACTGATGATTCCTTCTACAGCGCAAGTCCTTGTCGTTATACTCAGCATTCCTCTACTGGAACTATGGGCTCGTTGAGATGACATCACCAAGTTTGAGATAATGATGTGCTTGCAGCGGGGTATAGATCTATCTTCCAACCACGTGCAGCATCGTCAATAGCAATTTCCAGGCAATCAATCTGTATTGTTTAAATAACTGCATAAATGGACTAAAAAGATCAAATCATTTTTTTAAAATGGCTATTTAGAGATCAAAGAAATGAGAACCGAACTCTTTTATCCGTAAAAGGCAGCATTCAGTGCTTTTAAGAAATTGCTTACGTAAATGAGATTCTGAGTAATTTTGTCGAAATTTAAAAATTGCTTTAAATATTTGGGGATGGGATTTTATGGATTGTAAGACTGTCTTGACAAGCGAGATCGGAGCGCGTAAACATTCCAGTAGACCATTTAGACACCGTAAGCTTCATTCTCAAGTACTCGAATAGACAAGCATTAAAAATTTTAACTTTTTAGCAGTATTTCTCGCTTAATTTGTAATCATTTCCAAACCAAACGTCCAGAATTTGATGGTTTGAATCCTTTATTGGAATAAGTGGTAAAAAATTAAGGACAATTGTCATTTATTTCGAAAAATCACTAAACTGACCAGGCAAACATAAGCAAAACTGCTATTTGAAAAAAAATTATATTTCTGATAGATTGAATTTAGATCCTACAAGATCGCCAAGTGTACTATTACAGCTGCATTTAACTAACCGAAAACGCTGGTATGCACTTCAACCAAAACTATAATTATTTATGGCAAAGCAAAATGCGAAAGTGATCTTAGGAAGCTGACCAAGTTTTCATAATTTAGGGACTCATGTTTCATAGCTGATACATCAGTAATTTATCTTCATGATCTGAAAGTATGTTGAATGATTAAAGAGACACTAAGGAGAATCTGAACCCATATCTTTGACAAGATTAGATGACAAGCCTGGGCCTTAAGAACGAGGAAAATGGAGGGAATAACGGCAGTTAAAGCTGATAATTTATGCTTCCATGCTTCTTCTTCTACCTCCTCCATCCAGTGGACTGGAACGCGCATATCAGTTCGAAGGAATTTTCCTAGTACCATCCGAATATGCATCATCATTTGCTAATAAAAGCTACAATGAATCAGTTGGGTAGGCTTTGAAATCTATTAATGCATTCAATGAAGCATCAAAATAAGCATTAATATTATATGTTGTCAATGAAAAATTCAAACTAGTTGAGTGTCGAGCTCAAAGAAAGTGATTAAGGCTTGCCAACTGCGATCAAGACAAATTAGCCTTATCGAAAAGCGCAGCATTATTTCTGGCATAACCGAAGTCTGACCAGTATTTTGCGTCAAAAAAGATTCCAAAAATGCATGAATTTCTCGTAATTCACAGCTTCTTGTGGGTGAATGATTTTCGTTTCGGTAGAACTCAATGAGAAACTTGAAAGTGGTTCTTAAAAATCAAAGTAGAAGCGTTTTTTTATTTTTTTTTGTCCCAAAATGAGAATAGCTTATCTGGTAGGCTGGATTTCCCTGCATAAAATGTTATTCGAAAGGAAGTTTTTTAAAGCATTTTAAACTAGCAAGATAACTTTTAAAAGAATTGATCAGAGGCCAAGGAAATCTCTGATGAGGGTGTTTCATATAGACCGTTATTTGGAAAAATCAAGTAGAACGAGAAAGAAGCCTTTGCTAGTAGAGTCAGTCAATTTTGGCCGAAAATCTGACCGCTGCTAACGGAACCAAACTTCAGTGGAGTGCGCATGAAGATAATGAAGATTGACAAACCTAACTACATCATTTCGTATCTAAGACAATATCCCTATGAACTTAGATCTCGGTGAAAAAAAGTGCAAAAGTCTGAAAACTTATAACTTTTTGAAAATGAAGGGTATTCCGAGTGCCGAACTTCAAGCTGTAATCTTCAATCCTTTCATAATCAGGATCAAGCGCAATTTCCTGCACTTTACAATCGAATTGATCTAATAGAAGCATCAGCAAATAATAGAAAAAAGAACTCGAAGTAAATCACCGGTCGATCATTCAAACTTTGGTCAAGAAAAGGTACCTGGTGGCCTTAGTGTCATTATGAATTCCCATTTTTTTTCCAAGGCTATCAGCACTCATTGATGAGCATTAAAATGTGACGATCCTTGTTAGGTAAAAATTAGCACAAATCATGCCTTAGCTTCAATTAAATCATTTTTTTCGTCTTTCATAATCAACGATTATGTTCCATGATTAGGCTTGAGGTAATCACGAAATATATCCAGAGTCAGTTTGTATACTAATACTAAAAATAGCGAAATGGCGTGAACAAACCCCAGTTTCTGCAGGTTGGCTCTGTATGTGCATGAATTAATTAATAAGTAGCCTTATTAGCAACTTTGAAACTAACCAATCGAGCTATTTACACAAGGCAGTTAATCTAGTCTACCAGACGAAACACTCCTTAGACGCTCGTTAGCACTAAGAGGAAGTGTAGATTCGGTCAAACCCAATTTTTGTGGTTTCTTAAAAAACCACTTACTTGAAACCTTAGTTTCGCAAGGATTTGGCGATCCTTGGACTTGACGAGAATGAAGGAATGGACAGGAAGAAATTAGTAGATACTCCGGCAAAGCGACTGATTTATCGGTCATTTTTTGGTATAATTATCACCTCAACAAACCTCGGCATTTTATAAGCTGGCAAACTTTCAGTTTTAGCCGCAAGGTGAGCAAGGACGAATGACAATATTCATTTCTTATCTAGACTGGCGAGCAATTGAAGTAACTGGCATGGCCTTCACAACAACGCGGGGAGTCAAAAATGGGCGCTCACTACGAACTCGCTTCTTAAACTCTTTGAGAATTTAAAACTATCATTCCATCCGAATGCATTCATTTCTGTCAAGAGTGAATATGGGCATGTTTTTCCCTTCGTAATTACCGCTGCGGTATTTCGTGCAACGTGCACGCAATTAAGCTACCATATTTTTAACTCGAGGATGAGAAGACAGTCCAGATTTTTACTGCTGAGAATGGAAGAACTGGCTTGTGTTCACTTGGTATTTTCTGGTATGAAACAGCATTATCTTTTTTCATTAAGATTCTTCAGTGCTAAGTGTTACTCTTGGAAGGAGCAATTATGCGTAACATTTCGTCATTTCGATCCTAAAAAAAGTAAAAACAAGTAAAACCGAATCAAGTTGGGGTTGAAAATTTCTGTGAATAGTCGCAAATTTAAACTATCCCATTTTTCGGGTTCGTAGGCTCTAAAACTGTCTCGTTCTGCCCAAAAGTTCTGTCAAAAACTAGTTCTAATTGAGCGAAAAATCAATTTTGAAGGAATAGATAGTTTTTTTTGATACAGATTTGGCAAAGTGTGAGTACATCAAGCTACAATCAAATTTTACAAACATTTATTTAACACTCTTGCTCACGAACAGCCCAAATGCACTTTCATGCCAGATTTAACTAACATCAGATGCACAATGTGCCCAATCAGCTTACGCGATTAATTCCAGCCGGCCAATGAGTGAGTGTGAAATTTTAGAAAGTGTCGCTTACTTCTTCCACCTCACAGACTACCAGAGCTGTAACTCTGCAAAAGGCATTATGTGTGGCCTACAGTTTATCATAATCATAATAGCATTTTCTCAGTATGTCTTGAATCATTTACCAAACTTCAACCATGGACCACCCAGCACACCACCGGTGAAACCTCAGAACATTATATCGCAGACAGCACTGGCAGAATGCCAACTTCAAATTGAATGCGCTGCACCACAGAAACACCTTCCAATGTGGCAAAATGGAAATGATTCATCAAAATCGATGAGGAAGATCCGTATTCCAGTCAGAGCGGCACGTGGACCTCAAGGACCGAGAGGACTTCGCGGACCAGCCGGACCGAGAGGGCTTCCCGGATTCAATCCAGAGATCAATGATGAACTCATTGCAAGTAAGTTATTCGTCTAGTTAAAATTGATAAAGCTGTATAATGGAATAAACTGGCGCTAGAAAATTTACCAGAACTGCCTCGAACACCCTGAGGAATATTTGCAAGTAGACAGCCTAGATATAACATTTGATGCTTAAATTTTTCATATACACAAAATTGTATAAATAAGAGGATCCTAGACATCTGTTGGATCCAACTAAGACACAACTAACGAATAATCCATATTAGCCGTCAATTATGAATGACTTTGAGCTTAGAACATTTGCTTAGTTAAAAAAATAAGAAGTCGGTGTTTCAGTCATTCTTGAAAAAGCTTCGATTTACGGTTTTTTAGTGGGAGAAAAAACAGCGTTCTAAATTTTGGCTGAAAAGCGGTATGTTGGGAGTCATAGCTCATCTAAAGCAATTTCATCACATTGTAATGTCATTTCTAAAATCAAATTTTGACAGTCTTCCAATTTGAAAAGCAAATGTTGACAAAACGCTGTAGCATGAAACAAAAATTCAAATCCGAATGAATGTGAGCAGTATACTTGCAGTTCTTGTACCATCAGGGCATCCTTTATCCCCTTGTTGCCAGATCGAATAGACATTTCTATCTATACAAGGCCATAAATTTTATTTACTAGGGAACGGTTCAGAATTAGGAATTAAGACCATTTTAATTTTATGATCTTCTATCCCATTTTATCTCGGAATTTAGAACTTTAATTCGATATTTTTATGACTGCGGAGAACTTATGAAGCCATTATTCGACAATGATCACAAGACAATAATATTTTTAACACACATATACATGCTCAGGCATACATTTTCTATTGTATTATTTTTTTCACGCACGGTTTCCATACTTTCTAAGGCTTAATATCAAATAAAAGCATATTTTTGATATTTAAATGCTAAATACTTTGCAGAGGTAAGTAAAGTGGTTTGAGAAATGAACTGTCGTTTCACGCCACGAATAAAATTTTGGCTGACAAGCGGCCAGAGTAATTAATGACCATGACCTATTTATCCGCACTAACAGAGGGCGTGCTCTGTCGACTAGATCACCTCCTACAATCCTCCAGTCTCTCACCTTGGAACCATGCCTAGGAGAGCAATCGCTCTACATTGATCACTTTTTTAAAAGACAAATTCGCAGCAAAACTTTTTTTTTTTAAATTTACACTAAAACATCTCGTGAAAAACGTCAAATTGTTTAAATATAAACGTTTAAGGCTGCTCTCAGGAGCTACTATTGTGAGTCAATAGAATTTTGGAATTCTGGTATTATTAAACTGAAAAGCATTAAATGAAAAAATTGAATCAAGCAACAATAACCTATTTCAACGCTGTCAAATTAAAGGATTAAACCTGATTTTTTCAAATGATTTCGATTTGCCATGCCAGAATCAGCAAGTATCTGATTCAAGTATTAGCATTGAAGTCCTTTTGAAAAAACAACACCCATGCAAGACAAGCATTTAAATTTTTTAAGACAATCAACTTATTAAAAGATGCAATCCAGGAGGACTATCAGATCAGTAATATATGCAAGTTAAGTAAAAGAGTCTTAAAGGTTAAGCAAAAAATGAACACAATGAGACAGGATGTGATCGACCTGAGCATATGTTGAAAAAATTTTAGTTGAAAAAGAGAGAATCGCAAGTGGAGACTTAGGACAAACTTTGGTCTATCCGATTTTCGGATGAGGAACGCAGATGAAAGAATGAAAGTTTGGTGTGTAACGTTCAAACAGTTCATAACAGCTAAAGAAATTGATCCTCCATGGGTTCATTTGGCTCATATATGCTACCACCTTTCCTTTTCAATCTGTATATTATAGCACCATAGTGTTTAATGGCCATGCCGAGTAATTTCAAATTTAATCAGACATATCATGCTGAAATCTTGTCAGCATACACTTTTGTTGCTGGATTTCTGAGCAAAATTTTCGTGGAAAGACTTTTATAGTTTCCTTTCTTCACTTTATCTGAGTTTCATTGGTTCTGGGAGTTGAAAAATCACTCAAGTTTCTGTATTGTCGGAAGTCTTCGGACACAGACCATGTTCAACCTACGCAAGTGATGCGCAGCTAACACATTTATCAGTATTGGAAAATTATATTTTATTGGTTTCTTTGCCAATTTCAATCTCCAAGGTAAAGTCAACTTTGACTGAATCCGGTAGACGGTGATTATGCTTCACTGAGTACTTTTGAATCAAAGACGTCCAAGGAGTTCATGTGCTTATCTTCTAAGTTGTGGTCCAAGTAACATTAGAACCAAATGAGATATTTGATTTTTGAATTTAATTGCCATCTGCAGAAATGCAAATCTACGTATCATACTGATTAAATCTATTTCTCAACATGGTTAAAGGAGCAATGAGGTTTAACAACCTAAAAGTAATGACCTCAATAAACACGGCAGAATGCGTAAAAGAAAGTTACAAGAAAAAACTTTAAGCTTTTTCCTACTGTCGACTTTCCAATTTTTACCACTCCCTCTTACGTCCAGACTCAGTTCCTTCAGTTACGCTGATGTCCAAACCTCCATCCCTCAATATGCCTTCAAATGTTGACAAGACTTCCGTCTTTTGCTTCAGAGGAACGCAAAAAAAGACGTACGGCGGGCCATCGTCCGCCTATTTTCACACCTCCTGAGCAGCATTCAATAGTCTGGCGCTTGGAGGAACAAAATGACTTCGAAGACATCCACATTCTCGAGCTTCGTGTCGGCCCATATGGTTTCAGTGATCGGTTAGTCAGTCTTGAAGGCTTTACGGGTGACTGTTCTATCGAAATGATTCGTCCAAACAACAGTGGAGCTCAATACTGTCTTTCTTTTGAGTCTGTGCTACCTGAATTAGTATCAACGTCTGTTGGAATTGTTATTGATTGGGATACCATTGAAGGAACCACCGCAGATGAAATATGGAATGCCTTTCAACATAGCCTTGTAGACGAGACAATATTTCGACCAGTTTATGCAGCCTATTCCACGTCTTTTCATTCAATTACAGCATTTTCAGCTTGGCAAAATGGCCTTCAGGATAATACTAAACAAAGGAATACAGGAAGAAGGTCTCATTTTTTCAAGGTTCAAGCTTTTCCATTCGTGGTTGGTTGTTGGCTTTTGATGAAGATATTTGAAGGCATTACTTAGCTTTCATTTGTAAATATTCACACTATTCCCCAGTTTGTACACAACGCTTCTTGACATATCCTCATCTGTCTTAGATTTCTCTATTCATATTCAATTAAGAGTAAAATATGACACATTAGAAACTAAAATTTTTTTCGGCGACTCTATTGATATTAATTCTTGGCTGGTTAAGAAAAAGTCATAAGGCCCAACTTTGGTTTGATATAGCATTTTCTGATTACCGTCTGCTAGTTTATTAGTCGGAGTCCGAACTAAGCCGATTCTGAGCTGAAGTCTCGTAAACAGATTACATGAAATACTCATTCATACTGATTTTCTGATAAGTTTAAGTAGCCAGGCAACAGATAGAAGATCGTGATATCGATATATCTTTATTCATCCGGTTGCGATAGTGGCTTTATTAATAAATGTGTCCAGCCATAAACCCATCTACTTCTTGAGTAACACCCCCCAGAATTCCAATCCACTGAAAAGAAAGTTATTCAATCAAATAATTTAATTGAGACCTATAAAGCTTAAACGCTCATAAAATTGCCCGCCTCAGTCGTTTTTCGCACTTTTTGGTAATTCAGCGTTTCCTACCAACGAAAATCAAGCGATCTGACCTGGTTTAAAATGTTGGCAGACACATTAATGTCATACCACTCGACGATTCAACTGTAAGGTAGTCAAAAACTAAAATTTAAATATCTATTCATAGCCATAACTGAAAAATACTCATAAAAATCAGCTATCTCAAGATTCAGCATGCTGTTGGTAACGCCAGATCGAATATTAAATAAAAATCGGGTATTTTAATGTTTGTCACGATTTTTATGCAAGTAAACTCTCCAAGATAAGCTTAGACATGACCAAGGATTGGGAAAACTTTGCATAAATATCTTTTCCCACTAGATAGCACCAATAGCGTGAAAACTATGCTTAACATTAAACACACTGACAATGGACATGAAGCTTTTGGGAAAACTTGGATCCAGTAACAATGAATGCTTAGAATTTTGAAGCATTTTAATACCTCCTGGGAGGTGCTGGAAGGCATTTAGACATAGTCACACGATTTTTACACATAAGTCGGTTATTTTGACAAAGTATACTTTAAGCTCACACAAAAAAGAAGAGAATCGAACAGATGCGATCATTCCTTTATATCAAGAAAACCAGTAGATATATCTTGACTTCAATATTCAATTTTTTGTCTACTGTGTAGTTACAAGCCGAATTTACACGTTGGATGATACTTCTGAAGTAGTGAAAAGCAAAGGACCACAATTTAGGGAACGAGCAAATGCTTCGTAGAGTTCTATCACGCAAATAATTTTAAATACTTGCAACGTCCTGGTCTTTAAAAAGAATTGGTTGATTCTCGAACTAACTTGAGGGGGTTGCAAAAGATTTGAAATCACAATATTTCCAAGAATGTTCATTTGTGATGAAAACATTGTGTGAGATGTAAAGAAAGAGAGAAGAAAAATTAAAACTAAAATCTCCTACTGCCTGTTCCTAAATGATATTACTGTTGTAATTCTTAGGAAAATGTATACGTCAGAGTCTTGCTAAATATGGACTCCTTTACCCTTATTTTAAAACGAGATTGTCTTTTACATTGAAGTTTTCTAAGTCCGGTTTCATTGAAAAATTACTTTCGGTACAAAATGCTAGAAAATAATATTTAGTGGGCAAAAATGCAACATGCCGCCTTTGACGCCATTTGACTTTGTAGAGACTTATACAGGAAGTTCCCATAGAGACTGCTCCATCTAGCATGGATCCACACTTCTACTCACATGAAATATCACGCAAAAGAGTCGTTAATCTCACTGTGGCCCTATGAAGACAAGCTAGAACTGAAGTAGCAACAGCGAAATGCAAAGAAGATGTTATCGATGCTGCATGAACTGCTAGTTCTGTCGCTGTTGGTGTGATGACGGAGCAAGAGAAAAGTAGCACTGCATTGATTGGTGCTTTAAAATATTCAAACTTTCGCCCGCCTTATAACACAAGCAGACTCCTGCCGGTAATAAATTCAAACTGTAGCTTCTGAACACTTTTCGTCGCTTGACCTATGGAAGTATTTTTAGAAAATCTATCTTGGTAAATTGAAAGGCTCTGTTATTGTTCAGAGTTCACGAATTAGAAAAGTAAGCAAGACAGATGCGCTGTTCTCATTAAAGAAGCCCTCATGGCCAAGTAAAGCATCACTAATTACCTCAAATAAAGCCAACTTTCAGACAACTTTCTTACGTCTCTCGTAGACACTGGTAGATGGTTGCTGAGCCATCTGATAATCATACCTTTGTATGGCCTAATCAGTTGTGTATATTTCAGTTTTTGTAAAGCTGGATGTTTCTTAATTCCTCTTAAGCTATTGCCTAATTGCCAATTCCTCTCTGAAAGTTGGAAAACCTTGCCTTCATTCAGATTGCATTCATGAGAATGATTCCAGGCTTCTTCTAAAACGCAGATCTCCCAGTTTAATGAAAATTAATTAATCCTGAAACACCTTTTTATTAGCTCAAAACCTTTTTGTGTAAGGTTTTCTAAAATATCTGAAACTTGCCTGCCTATTCCAAGCTAAGTTAAAGAAAATGGATAAATTAGCAAAAAAAAATCAAGAAACAATGTCCATTCAGTGATTTGAATAACTCAAGAAAATGATTAAACGTCACCTAATCGTGCACAACCATGAAAAAAATGTCTAAGATTTATTTATCACCAAACCGGTGAAGCTCGAGATATTTTAAGTGAATGATGCAAATGATGCTGCTAGTTTTTTAATTTAATGAATGAAAATAATCTGTGATCAAGTTTGATAAAATTGAAAATTGGTAGTGCAGAACTAGGGAACCAGATATCAATCACGATCAAAGATCTCAATTAAGTAGCTTCTAAACTAAGTCTACTTGGAATGACCTTAACGAGTAGGATAACAGGAAAGCGGTATATATTTGAAATAGGGATCGTAAGTAGTATGTAATGCATGTGTGCTCAGCGGCGCATTATATTTCGAAACTGGAGGCTAAACCGACAGCAGAATAGAAAACTGACAGGTTATTTGTCACCAGCATGAATATAGTGCGGATGTTTGACCATGTAAAGGTTCCGATGAGGAAGTACGCTGGTTATGCCCCTCACTCAGATCCATAGTAACAGACGTTGATGAAAATGCTGTTTAAAAGAAGTGATGGCCAGCGAGAAAGCAATGTCATGGGAAATGAACATTAAGCAGCAATAGTGACTGAACTAAATTAAAAAAGACGTTAGATCAACATTCTAAAATATGAGTAGTTCAAAATGGTAGCTGAATTACCAACCATCTCAGCAGCCAAGGCAAGGTTCATATACCCAAGTGTTTGAAGTTGGTTTTAACAACCATTATTTTATATAGAACCGCCATATCTGGCGCATCTAGTTGGCTCATTTGACCACAAACAGCGAATTCGAGCTAATGTTCACATTAGTTTAAAAAAAAGGTTTTAATCTCTACGTTGGCGGCATGCATATCAAAATCTTTCTGCACTAATTAGACAAAATTATGAAATTCATGACACAAATTGATGGTCGAAATACACATTTTAAAAACAAAACAGTAGCACCGCTTTGACTGCTATAAATAAAGCTTTTGAATGATATAAAAATTTAAATCTTATCTTTTTAAGGAATCTCTATGACACTCCATGAAATGGAGCTCAAATAAAGAGATATGTAACAGCAGATACTGCTTCGATGCAAAGCTCTGTTCTTGTAATAAAAGTCATGCAAACGATTCAGTTATAAAATAGCAACCTTTGTGTTTACAATTCGAAATGCTCGCTTTGGCGATTAGTGGTGTGAAAAGTATCGAGAGGGTAATCTGATGATAAAAGACTTGTTTGGTGAACTTCTTAGGCCTATTTTTTTAACAAAACGTGATTTAATATTTCTGAAATTAGCTAACAAAATTTGATTTATACAGAACCGGTTTAAAATTAAAAAGAATAAAGCAATATTCTTGACCTAAAGGCTGATTTATCACTCTAGGAGTTGTTTTGCGGCCAACTATAATGACGGAAGTGATTAACCGACTTCGTTCGCACACACCTCGAATCGCATTCTTCACTGGTTTGATGCAAAACATTGAAAAGATGCCTCCAGATCAGCGGGTCATAATGTCGAACGTCATTACCAATGTAGGCAATGCATACGATCATCAGAAAGGCCAGTTTTGCTCTCCAATTGATGGCGCTTACTCATTCATTGTCGCTATCTCAGCTCAAGGAAGAAAACAGGTTAAAATCGCCTCTTAAAGCAATTCATTTTGACATCATTATTCACTAATCACAAAGTAATTAATATTGAATAGGCAGCAGTTCGACTAATGCACAATGAAAACCATATTTTTGATGTCTGGAGTGACAGTACACCATGGTCTACGGCGACAAATCAGGCAATTTTGCTGATGAAGAAAAGCGACTGCGTATGGTTGCAACTTCGCGAGTCGGCGTTCTACCTCCATGGTTATATGTATTCAACTTTCGCAGGCCATTTTCTATTTGACTACCCTACTGATCCAAATTAAGTAGCACTGGACTTAAGTAGCCCCGCTTTCCCACTTACAAGGGGAAATTTGTCATTTTGAAGAAGTAATATTTATTAGGATTCATTTTCATGCAATATATAAACACATTTCATGTCATTTAACTTTCATCCTTGGATTGAGTGCAGCAACTGCTAAAGCGAATTGAGAGTATTGGCCTGACGGTGTGCAATTTAAATTTTGAACATTTGGTTAAAAGCTCAAGCCCATGAAAACAAACAGATCACAGAGAGCGATCCAAAATGTTGGCAGAAGATGAGAAAAGGAAAGTTTGGAAGGAATTCAGCAGCACCAACCTCGTAGCCTGCGGAGAATTTCAGTTTTTAGCCAATGATTATTATTTTTATTTTCATCCTCACCCATTGAACAAGTCCTAAATATTTGTTGGAAGCATAACAGAAACACAAAGAACAATATTTGAACACATGTGTTTAACAATATAACAGTTGAATTGACGTCTTCGGCTCCCTGGTCCTTCTTCGGCATACTATCATATTGCAGTAACATTCACTCTTTAGGTGTATTAATTTGCGGCATCTCATCTGCCTCGACAATTTTAGTGTCTCATATGGTCATTAGACCTTTGGTATCCTCGCCTGTTTGTCCTTATCAAGGCGTTCCTTTCCAGTAGGTGATCACTTATGTTTACATAACAGTGATTCATGATTCCTGCCCTATTGGGTAAGCGGTCTTCGCAGCCGGGGTAGGGGCGGTCGTGTAGTTCATCATGCTAGATGTATTTTTCTTCAAGGTCGTTCTACGTGCTTTCCATTCTATCTTTTTCCTATTCAGTCTTTCTCTTTTCTCTACTGCATTGTTTGGTCCTTTCTTATTTTCTGTCGCCATTTCCGTGATTGAAACCGAAGGGTGACAATCCCTAATATGTCTCTAGCCATCCTTGAGTCTTTTATCTTTTTTAAGGTAATCGTAATCAAAGTACCTTAGCCTATGGTCCAGTATCTCTTCAGTTTTCTGTCTTTCTTCTTGTCCTTCTTCAGGACGAGACATTTTGACAGCGCTTTTTTGACGCACTAAGAGTGTTAGTTAAAATGCCAAAATCGATTGAATGGGTAAACAATTTCAAGTTGCTTTAATGATGCGTGACACTTATTTGAAAATTGCAAGAATTTGGCCCTAAAACTTTGCAGAATCCTTGAATGTGAAATCAGAACGGCCAAAGAGCTGTCTTGTTGCATTCATTCATACACTCATTCATCCATCCTCTATCCATTCCTCACCACCTAATCCATCCGATCAACCTTGCGGGCTCTTAAGCAACTTTTATTTTTTCATCTTCTCGGTTAAAAAATAGCCCCTTGGAAGGTGAAGAACAACTTTGCAAGAAGGGCAGACAAGAGACTTAGTGCATGTCTGACCCTCTTTCGAGCTACCAGTGCACTGCTTCATTCCACTAGATTGTCAGGACTGATCCTTAATTCAAGATTCTTTTTTGGTTAGAGTGATGGATTAGGTAGCAATAGGATTAAATATAATCGCTCATGCACACACATTTCCTTGTAGACTGACTTGCTTACCACTGCTTCGAGTCGCTGATTAAATTGCTGAATAAGATGATATTCTTGGCTTCTTGACATGGACATGGTTGGTCAATGCTGTCTGTTGTTATCTGTCGTTTGTTAGGTAATCTACCTCTGAAGACAGTTTCTGACAAGAAGCGATGACGTTGGGATATAGGTGAAGGGGTGTGATTTACTGAGATTAGATGAGATAGGATGGGACAAGGTACGGTGAACTAGGGTCCGATAGTGTAGGATTACATCGGTTAGGATCTGTTGGAATAGGATTTGAAGCCATATTAGGTGATTCAAGCTAGCAGAAATCGATTTGATGAGAGGACATGGGATTGGGTAGAAGGTTAGGAAGTGCTATAATGGGAGAGCATGGAAGAAGATAGGCTGTGGGACTAGATGAAGCAGAGTGTAATTTGATGAAATATTTGGATGCATTTTGCTGCAGAATGGAATATGGCGGAAATGGATGGGATAGGAAGTAATTTGACTTCAAAGGATGAGGTATCGACAGATGGGATATGACGAGATGGGTTGAGATGGGATTGAAAATGATATTTGAAAATCGGATAGGATGTGAAGTAGCTAGTTGGCTGCACAAACAAATAGCGTATGCTTACCATTTATAAGCAAATAAGAGAGTCGCTTACTTAAGTACGGTGTAATCTCCATGTGCAAGCAGAACATGAATATTATCCGCATTATTTTCGTTAGAAATTCAGGTTATTTATAATTATTATCTGAGTATTTATATACATAAGCCAAATTTGCTAGTGACGTACAGGTTGTAAATGCAATAATAGATGAGTAGTGCATGAGAGAGCTATGTAGGCTGTATGAGAAAGTAACGCATAAGAAGCACATATTTAATTTGAGAAATGCAATTTTTCTTGACTATTGCTTTATGCTCGGGTTATGAATCCTTCAAGCTATCCACGCTAGGGTTGCTAATGACGTTTGTAGATGTGGAGTCTAGATCAACTCACCTAACCTCTAACCCACTTGCTAACTAAACCTGAACCAAAGGTTTCGTTAATTATTTCGCTCTGGACTGCTCTGTGGGCAGGTTCTTCTGCAATTTTGTGTATATTAAGAGTACAATGATAGGTTAACTCGCTGGTCTGATTAATTCGGCTTCGTAAAAAGTATTGTACTTCAAGAAAACTCTTGATGTCTAAACTAGTTGCTTTAAGAAATGAATCGGGAAAGAGAGTTCAACAGATCCCAAAAACCAGTTTTCGAAAATAATGCGTTGATATTTCAATATTAATTCACTGCATTGTTTTGTGTTCTAAATTGAGGTTTGTGTGTTTTGTCATACTTAACAATTTAACCAATGCATTTTTGTAATTTGTTCTGTGTCGATCAGTAAATTGTAATTGTTTTCTTGTCAAACATTGCCAAATACATTTCTATATGTTTGTGAATTCCCTCCCTGAATAACTGCTCAATTTATCCTCTAAGAATTATTTCCATTATTAAGAAGCAATACTAGAATATTCTGGAATGTTTTATTGGCATTCGGATGGTTTCTTTTGTCTTTTAACATAAAACTTGTAATTGACTAAAATACTTACCTTCACAACGTTATTTTACAGTAGTTTTACCTACTAATGACACTGAATTCAACTTTGCTTTCTATAAATTTATAACTACTAAATGAAATTCAGTACGCTTTAATAAATGAAATCTGATTTCTTTAAATTCGAATTGTTTTGTATTCTTAATTGATGTTTGCTTTTCGTCTTATAAAACATTTAACAACTGCCTATTAGTAATTTCGTATTGTTTTGATCAGTAAGGTTGCATTTGTTCTCTTGTCAAAAGATATAAAGGCAATAAAATCAACAGGAAACAGCTGCCTTAATGCTGAACATACCAAACATATGTCCTACAAGAATTAAATGTGGTCGAGTTATATTAAAATTTCCAAGAAAAGCATAATTTTTAAATTTGATTTCCATAAATTAATAACTAATTACTAGCATGCAGTACCCTTTAATATATAGAATCTGATTTCTTTAAATCCTAATTTTTTTATATTCTCAATTGATGTTTGTGTGTTTCGTCATGCTTCAACATTTGAACACTGCACATTTGTTGTTTATTGTTGTTTTTTTACTGTTTTGCCTTTAACGTTTGTATTTGATCTCCTGTTAGACATTGACATATATTTCTAAATGTTTATGAAAGCCCTCCATAAAATAACATCTTAATGTGTCTTAAATGAATTATATCTATTGTCAAGAGGAAATATTAGTACATTCTGCAAAGCTTTATTCGCATTTAGATGGTTTCTTTTGTGTTATAATATAAAAACATAGGAAATCAAATTTATTTAAATTCAAATTCTTTTGTATTCTTAAATAATGTTGGATTTTTCTATCATGCTTTAAAATTAAACAACTGCAAATTCGTAGTTTTGTTATGTTTTGTCCTTGAATTTGCATTCGTTATTTTGTTGGACATTGACAAAATCTTGTCAAAAATTTTTGCATAACTTTCTATGTGACGATTTAATTTCGATTGGCTGAACTATCCTAAAATTTAAAAGGTAGTAATTGTGCATTTACAAAAAAATTTTCACACTTTAATACACTTTTTCGTGCTTATACTTGAGAAATATGTAATTAGCTTATTTAGGTTTATTCACTCATTTAGTACGCATTAACATATATAATTTGCTTCATTTAAGTTCTAATTCTTTTGCAGTTGAATTCATGTTGGATTGTTTTTTCATATTATAATATTTAACAACTGCAAATTCTTGGTTTATTATAAGACGTGCCAAGTTACGCATCGGCAGTTCCTTTCGGAGTTCCTCGACGGTTTTGGCCCTTCGCGAATACAATCCAAGTGTAATAAGTCGAGCCGTATTCTGTATTGCTTTTAGTCGATTGTTACCTTTTACCCTCAAGACAATTGTAGGTAGTCCATAAGTGATTGCAGGAACAACAAAAATTCCCACTAGATGTGCTTTCGGGGTGTTATTGAGACTTTTTGAGCGCAAAAATGGTCGTAGTCCTATTAGGTATTCGAAGTGGGAGGCACGTCGGAATGGCATTCCTGCGGCTTCAAGAGGCGTTTGATCCTCACCATCACCAATTTGAAACCAGTAGGCTTTGTTCGCTGTGATTTGAATTCCATATTTTTGCATCGTTTTCGTCAGATGCTCTATTAATCTGACAGCTGCGACTTTAATTGGCACAGTAAGACAAAGGTCATCTGCGTATTCTAGATGATTTAGACGTCATATTTTGCCCGAGTGGGCAATCATCTGAATTGCACCGTCCTTGAGTGAGGAGAAGGCCTCATCCAATATGAGTTGCAAATTCATCTAAGGCAAGTAAACTAATTGCTTAAAGAGAGAATCATCACGAAGAATATGAAAAGAATTTATTAAAATGCAAGCGAATTTAAAGGCGAATAATCAATGTTTATTAAAGATAAAGATAGAGATTGAATATATATTGAATATTTACATAGGATAGCAATTTACGATTATGTTGAATTGAGCAGAGCAATGTAAAACTAGAAAATAAATGAAAAAACAATAATTCAGAATAAAAGAGATCCTCAGATGCCTCAGCCTTGCTGTCTGCTGATCATAATTGGTTTGTTTCTCGAATTGAGCACCTGCCTATATGCGACGCTCTCTGTGGTAGCCTCCAAAATTATTCCTCTTAAGTGATATACAGCCATCTGGAGTGGCAAATATAGATTCCATTCACTGCATTCAAACAATATTCCTCAAGCTCAAACGGCATCTAAGAAAACGCATAGGGAAAGGCAAAATAGAATAATGAAGGAAAGTGGAAACAGTCAAAGGCATCTGTGGCAACTGAATCAAACCATCAAACAAATGAGAAAAGCGAAGCAAATCTCAGGACCACTTGACAACTGCATATGAGGATATCTTCAAATCTATGGAAAAAGCTGCCATCAAACAGCGAGGCGAAACGCTGAAAGAAGGAAAAGCGGATGGTTTTACAGCTATCTGCGAGAAGAAAGACCGAGAAATTGTGGTACGCAAGCAGTTGAGAACAAAGTGGCTCTCAAATCCTTTTTCAAGAATTGCTCGTGGGATACAAGTTTCAACACAACAAGGTGAACAACCTGAATCAAAAATGTAAACCAGCAAATTAAGAAGTGACAATGACTAGCTTTCCAGTATACCTCGCAGCGAGTGAACCGCGAAATGCCTTCGTGCTCAATACGGACGTAATGAAATACAAGGTTCAAGAATGCTAGTCAAACCGAAAGATCTCTTCGCACACTACGAGGGAGTGCTCAAGGACAGAATCTAGAGCCAATGTTGAAAAAAGCATTAGCAGAATAGTTTGAGAAGCATAATGATTCCACTGAGGTAGGTGATTATGCTCTTAGCAGAACTGGCTATAGACTCTCTGAAATGTCTCCATCAGACCTACTGCAATGACTCACTAGAACATATTTATCTACTCTCCTTGTGCTTTTTTACTAGGGGACAAATACGTCGATAGAAGGAAATCTCTCACCCAAGTAGAATACTAGCTTTCCTTGGTATACGTTTCGGATGCTACACAAGGTCATAGGAAACAATGATCGAAATTGATAGTTTGAGCTAATGGAGGAGAAATAGTTTCACAAGAGCATTAAGTAGTGAAATTCACTCAAATACATTTGCGTCGCCTGTCGACACATTGCCAACAATGAACATAACTAAGAGTCATGGAAAATAGTAAAGATTCCGTGGATTTTCGGCCAGACTACTTGTAATTTACTGGAGTTGTGGAGTTGAGTTGAGGTGTGCTGTAGGCACCAGCACTGGCAGTGGCGTCGGCAGCCATTGGTAGTGGATTTAATTGCCACCCACCCAAACACAAACAAACGCAGTTGGTGTAATACTGATCAGGTTGCGCTGTGCACCGTGAGCTCTCAATTGCCTATCGAAGGCCATAATGCAGCGTTCCCTAACTCCAAACTTGCACAATTACTCAAGTGGATGCAGCCATCAAAAGTGATGCCACCATTGTGGCTGCAGCGAGAGTTAGATTTCCTTTTCGGATTGATTGAAGGGATTCCTCTGTTTATCTGCAGACGGCGGTAGTGAAAGTGGAGTGGTGAGATATTTCTTATACATGATCTTCGTCACATCCAAACCATCAGCCTTTTCTCTTTCACCCATTAGACGTTTCAATTTGGCCAGAGAGGTACTTTTGGCCTCTATCAGTACCAACGTAGGCACCAGCAGTGGCACTGTTGGTGGCATTGGCAGCGAACTGAATTCTCACCCAGACTACTCAAAAATGACAAAAATACAATAAATTTATCGGAGAACAATGTTTCATTGAAAGCGTTGATGAGAAAGTATTATTTTTGGATACGGTATTAATGTATGAATTTATAAAGCATTGTTTGAATTACTTCTAAGGATGCATATGCCTAACGTGCGTTTGTCTCCAATTGCTATTTAAGACTCTGATTCTAGGTGCACCAAAGGTAGTTGGCTTTCG
Organism: Moniezia expansa; assembly: GCA_019097775.1. Taxonomy (NCBI): domain Eukaryota; kingdom Metazoa; phylum Platyhelminthes; class Cestoda; order Cyclophyllidea; family Anoplocephalidae; genus Moniezia; species Moniezia expansa. Next base: position 125,987 of record JADFDV010000213.1, read on the forward strand.
AACCTGGAGTGTTAAATTCTTGCATTCATTGTCACAAGCTTGACTGTGGCAACGGCATCATGAAACCGTGAATAGAACCACTGCCAGAAAATTGCAAAGACTTCTGGAAGAGGTATGAAGATTGTCTGCCATTCAGAGAGGGTTTCATGATCATACTTGTTGACATTTACACCGAAGCAGCAAGATCCCGACTAGTTCATGAGGCTAATTTGTAAGATTCTGAGTTTAAGATATGGACACTCATGCTGCTAAAATTCATGTAAGAATACGCTGGTTATTTGATGGCGATCGCAAGATGTGCAAAAAAAGCTAGCGAAAAAATTGGCAACCACATAAGAGATTACAGTTTGGCCTTCAATTTATCCAGCTTTACATTGACGATTTCAAATGGTTGACGAATATGATATTAGTAATTTTGCTACGCAAAGGTTTTGCAATTGAAACGCACTTGAATTGACATCACAGGATTTCATGAAAAAACCAAGTGCGTTTCTCTAGGCAACAACGCATTGCTATAAGTCGTGGGCATTAAAGGAGTTCATCCGGTGTTCCTGTGCAACAAGCGATCATAGACAACATATTCTGGTGGATGAGGTGGCAGTTATTGAGGAAGAATATCAAATCTAAATGAAGGGCCCCATTGTCAGTGGAGAGAATTCTCTTCCAACATGTGCGTAAGGGGCAAATTCTTACTACTGAGGAATGGATTTGCACAGCGCGTTTGCCAAGCGGCTAGTCTTAGCCCATGATAGAGTTGAATGTATACGGTTTAGAAGAAGGGAAGACTTGCAACATAAATTTTGAATAAAACATCAGTTATGCTTTAGCATTAAACATCACTCTGCCTGTCAATGATGATGATCGGGACGCATTTGATGGGTCCTAGGAACAACCTGCTCACTTATTTAATGAATAAAGGGAGATAGCTCAATGGTATATTTAAATGGCAAGAACGATGTAAAGCATGATAAAGGCCAACTTTGCAAAATAGAGAAGTATTCAAGTGACACGCAAACGTCACTTTAATTCAGAGTCCAAGGCTTCTATTTGGAAAGAATGTCTTAGGTGGAGTAGCTAATTACTTGAGTCTTACGCAACATCAGCAAAAGGACTGGTCGGAGTCTTGTTACTTACTCTGTCTGATTGATAAACACCTCAAACATCCGTACGTATGTGTTTAAATAAGTCAACAGAATTGAAGTCCTTAATTTCTTCTTTCCACAGGATGGCCTTGTGCGACACAAAGAAATTTCGCAATCAGATGCTGGGAATAAGCCTCATTAGATGCATCATTGACAGAGGGGAGGATATTTCCAAGAATCAGAGAGAAAAGGAACCAATGCAAAATACCTTGACGAGAGGTCTTCCACAAAGAGAACCTGGTCCAATCATCCAACGTTCGAGAATGTGAGTTGATCAGAGCAGAATCGCATGAGCTTCACATGCAATGAACAATAAACTCTGTAACACGCAATTATTGTAATTCGACCATTTGTTCCTCCCACTTCGATCTAAGGCTTATATATTTTCCAATCGTTGTCTAGTCTCTTACTGCGTCCATTTTAAGGTGCCACAGAAAGCCTCGCCCTCAGACAGGAACTCAATTCGAGTAACAAACCGAATGAAATCAGTGAATGGCAAGGCCAGCAAGCACAATCAGGTGTTTCCAAGTCAGAGCAATGACACACTCGTGAAATAATTCGTTTTTGATGCAAACCGGCATCTCCTCAGCGGAAAGATAGGAAGCTTTATAAAATAAGCAACTGCTTCTTTCTTGCTGACATCTGCCCTATCATGTGCAGTGAAAAGTAAAGGCAGGTGGGCCAAATTCGCTGGACGTAATGAAATACAAGTAACGAAAATGCTAGTCAAACCGGAAGATCACTCCGCACACTACGAGGGAGTGCTCAAGCAAAGAATCTGCGAAAACATGGTGTAGATACACGTATTGGTTGTGAATGGCATTCTTAGGGAGCGTGATAATTTAAGCGACTGCTTCTTTCTTGCTGACATCTGCCCTATCATGTGCAGTGCAACGTAAAGGCCGGTGGGCCAACTTCGCTGGTCTTGGGTAGGGCAAACCCTTAGCACTGATATGCATTCAGATGTACATTAATAATTTTTACGCAACAAATAAATAAATAAAAACAATTTGCTAGTAGCGTCAAGTTAGACCCTTGCTGGCATGGATTCATCGGGTTCTCTTCTACCGCATCTGCTTGGCACAGACGAGGCGGTTCTTTACAATGGCTACGGCTACAGCCCGTACCAGTGCCAGGCCAACAGCACACCTCAACTCAATCCGACGCGTGTGGATTAAAAGTCTCGTTCATATTGCTGAATGAAAGACCGCTGTGAACCTCTCAATCATGCGATTTTAACGACGAAATACAGCAGCACTGATTGATTCGAAGCCTCATCTGTGTAAGGAAGTGCATGCGTAGTGCAGTATCAACTGGAAGGTTAAAACAACCAGTTGAAACAATCTGAATCGTTGGTTTAACTTCGTCATACTGGTAGCAGTTCAGTTTTTTCGTGGCACCTTTTCCATTTTCGTCCGTCTTCATGTCTCCTGCCAGAAATCTTTTAAAAATTCTGATGGCGACTTCGATCATCGCTTCATGCACGTGTATTCCACATTCCAGTTCGAAGCCATGAATCCGGTCAATTTCATCCTGCCTTGTGTTCCAAGCTGTAAGAAATTGTACTTTTGCTGGCATAGCCTAATTTATACGTCCGGAGTGTTGTTAGTCCTAACCGGCCGCCCTTCTCATTAGCCCCCAAAGTTGCCCCTGGGGTTACCGGTAGTCAACACGATGAGGTTGATAGTAGGTTTAAACAACTACAGCCAAGGCAATATTTCCATCCATAAGTATCTGCTAATCTTCACTTTATCTTCACGTCTCATGACTGATTTTTGAAGACACCAGGCACTCATACATTTCGATTTGGGAGATTTCCGATACCGAAGAAAATATCGCACAATATATTTTATGTAATTTGCGTCTAGCATTATATAGCCAAAAGGTCCAATTTTTAAGCATGATTGATGGAAAAAGTTTCTGATTGCTTTTAGAAGGTAATGCACTCTTTTCTGTTGGTAGATCGTCAAGAAATTAAATGCAGTTTGATTTCAACACTACATATTGAACCTATCAGCCCAGCAATTGTCGTAAAACACTAGTTATTGCATTTAGTCAAAAATGTCATTGTACTATGTTTTAACATTCCGGGGATGGTTAAAACATGTAAAGCTTTTAAATGATCGGCTTGAAAGGTCTTAAAATAACACAGCGATTAAAATGAAAGGGTAGATTAGGGAGAAACCATGGAAGTGAATTTGATGAGAAAGATTTGATGGATCAGACAATTAGTCATGCACATCTTATAGAATTTGCCACCACCGGCTTTTCTCTTGCAATATTTAATCACTGCAGAACAAGTTTGCCGTTAAATAATTTAAATAAAAGCAGAAGTGCATCAATCTCTCAGCAAAACCATTTCATATGATGTCATTAAGGTGTCGTTATCAAGGAAATATCAGTCAAAAAGATCCTTTTCATTGATACATAACTTTGAGCTCCTAAGTGTACCAACCTTCTAATGTTAAGCACATGACTGCACAGAGATTGATAGTTAGGAAATGCAAAGAGGCCCTAATTTGGCATAGATATAGTTTTTGTTTACCAATGGTTCGTGATGCCAAATACAGTAAATTAATAAACAAATTTTGTATTCTTTTAAACAATATTTGGAAAATAGGACTCTTGACAAAAGTTAGCTCAACGCAATATGTTTTGATTCATTAAAATTTGACTGGTTGTTTAGTCTGGTGCTGATGAGACCGATGGAAAGCCAAGTGCAAACCACGCAGCGTAAGAGTTTTTCAGCAATCGCCAACCACAGTGTTATGGTGGGCCAATGAGATAATAAGTTGAGAGTGTGCTGACATAAAGGAGGCTTTACTATGAAGAAAGCGATAATAAAAGCAAATATGGCGAGTATTAGTGAAAGAGAAGTGCCAAATTTCATGTTGAACTGAGAAGGAGAATTAAAAGACAAAAAATGATCGAATTATTCTTAGTTAGAAGATAACTGGCGTTGTTACATGAGGCAATCACGTCCTACATCAGAATGGTCACTCGTTAACGCCAGCATTGCCACTCTCATCCTAACGACCTTCTCAAACACCAGAAACAATTATCAACAAAGTGTAGAGCTGACCAGGATAGAGAGTGCGATACGCTTAAATGCTAGCTCGAAAGGACAGTCTTAAGGGCAAACCTTTTTCCTCCTCCCCTCCTCACCCCTCTAGTATTTGCAGTCTAGATGCCTCCTACTACCTCTGCAACAACAACCCATACATCTGTAGCAATATAACCGTGTCCCACAGCTCTGATTGCTAGACCTGTCTATGCGGATGCACTGGTCTCTGCCAATAAATTTGAGATCTCACAGTGCAAGTCACTCAATCGCAGAAATACAGTGTTTCCATTCAAATACTTGGCACTGAAGACAAGTTTCTCGTTATCAATCAAGCGTCGGTCTTTTTCCTTTGAGGTTAAGTGTCCAATAAACCATATCTCTTTCTGCAATTGGGCACCAACTTTCCAGCACTCCTACTGAGCTTTTTTTCACTTTTATTAGAATCATTCTTAATCTGCAGAGCAAGCGCTGTTGCCGATTTGAACGCTCTCTCTTCTGCACTTTTCTGACTTCTCCTCCTTTACATATGTCAATGTCGGAGTCGATGTAGTAGGAGTGTTTGTGCTAACAGACTTCTCATCATCACCACCACCATCATTGAATAGTTTAAGTCTACTCTTAGCTGCTTCCATCTCCACTGTTGAGAGTGAGAAGTCTCGTGAGGATTCTGGTTTCGCAGAAGAGCAAATGAGCATGGTTGGACAATATCTGCAACACTCTTCTTATCTCCCACCCCTTTTCTTCTCCTACACATTCTTCATCCAATCCTATCTGCATCGTCCCTCTATCCATCTATTCGTCCACCCATTCATCCATCCACTAATTGCTGCAAAGATCGATCAATTGTGCCAGAATCAGCTAAAGTCTGCTAGTTTTAGACTTAATAAAATAACCTGATGATTTAATAACTTAACATTGAGCAGTGGCTCAATCATACAATCAACGCAGCTCAAGATGGTCTAGTGGCGTCTGTGCACTTAAGATCTGTTTGTGTGAAATAATGAATGAAAAGCAATAGATGCTCAGGTTGATGGATGGATGGATCGTTAAAAACATAAATAGCTAGCGAAAGAAGTGAAAATACGATTGAAAGACAGAGCATTGATTTAGTACTATGCAGCATTAGTAACTGCAACGTTGACGATAGAAAAATGTGACGCTAAATAGGGCCAACAAATGCGTAAATAGTGCTGTTGAAAGGATGCAGGTCAATTCAGCAGCCGTAATCACCGAGACCGTGGCAGGAACAATTAGTCTAAGATGAAATGAGGGCGAATTCGAAGCGATGGAGGAAGGAAACAAACTAAAGCTGGAACGGTGACTTACACCTGGTTCCTTACTCCCGCCTTTAATTCGCCAACCGATTTCATTTTTCTGTTGAATTTACACTATTCTTTCAGCTCTCCCATCCCCACCGTTTTTCAACTGCCCTTTCAGTGACTATTCGCTTCTGATCGTGTCTGTAATGTGACTGGATTTCTCCCTTTTTGATAACAATTTACTTAGTTTGTTATTTATATTAAATCAATGGCAAGCCTTTTCAGCCACTTTTACTTGAATTCACATAAAAGTTGGTAAAATAAGACTTTGTCCGAGTTACAATTTTCTCACAGAGGCACATTATACCTTCAAGAAACTTTATTGCCTGCCATTGCTACATTTCAGTCTAACTTCTTGATTTGCCATCTTGTCGTTACAAGTCTGTCTAGCAAAAGAGTTTGCGAAATGCGCGCACTACTCATGTAAATACACCTTTTTCAGACGTTACTGCTGTGGGAGTTATATTACTTTCCCCAACGGCCTGTTTCTGGAAATACTCTGTTTTATTTTGCCTCCATCCCAATGGCTTTTTGAAGTCCCAATCTGCGAAAGAACAATTTTATGATCCTTCTAATGCCAAGACACCACCAACTGGCCTTCAACTTATACGTTGCCTGAATCGGAAAAGTGCTAAACTAGGAACATTGGAGCCGCATATCCGAAGGTAAGCTTTGTGGTTCGCAAAAAACAAAACAAGGATCATAAAATTATTGGCACCAACGTTGAGATAGCTGCAGTAGAACATATGTTAATGGCAGGCAACGACTCGACGCATAGGTAACACGGAAAAAGGAAGCGCTTTTCTTTATCATGCTGAGCATATAAACCGAATTTTCAAAGAAACATTTAATATAACACTGAAAAATGAAGGAATGGCATTGAAAATGCACACCACAAAGATAACATATGAATAAAGAGCTTGAAGATTCTTTACGATCTCTTCAAAATTCATAAACATTGATAGCCATAGCAGTGGTTGACTTTCGCCTCTAGCTTAGGGACAAAGACAGCCTTAGGCTCTCAATTCTTGAGAGTAACTTTGAAAATGGCGAAACTAACTGGATGCTTCAATCAATTAAAGATGCGAAATAAATATGACAAGGGTAGCTAAAGAGACATATTGAAAATTGCCGCTTTTAATCAAAATAATAGAGAGTGAAAAGCTAATATAGAGGGGGAAAGAACCACTCTACAGAATGTGAATTGTAAGAACTGAACTGCATATGGAAAGCTAGAATGCGAAGAAAATGCCATACGGCTGGACGAACAATGTAAGCCTTCCATCCCGGTTAAGAATGCATGGATAAGGACAAGCAGACAAGAATAAGGAAGGGCTGCAAGAAACAAAACTTTATAGTAAACTGTTGCTGCACAACAAGACCACGTTTTGAAATGATCAGGGAGCCAAAGACGTAAGTTTAACTGTGCTCTGTTATGTGTACATGCCCTTGTATTTCTGTTGTACCCCCAGAAAGTCCTTTTGTTGCATAGATCTCATAACGTGAACAGAAGATAAAATATTTGATTGGCACAGGTGAAGTAGATCTCAGTCATTATTCAAATGCTTCTTTAATGATCTCAGTGATATTATCTCTGACGTTTCTCATCAAGTCTGAAATCGTGATAGGCAGAAATGAAGTTGTTATTCGTGACTAAGAATGCCAACCTCTTCTTGTTTCTTAACGTTCGGGTCCTAACAATTTCCAATCCGTATTGCATTAATCTCGAATTATAGCAAATCATTCCTGCGGCATACAAACAAAATGTAACTTTTATGTTTGCACAGGTCTACAATCACGACCTCGCAAGAAATCAAGTCATAATGTGCTGCACATACAACACACCGCTTTTTCAGCAGATATGCAACGCAGCAGCTGATATGAATTTGAACTTTTGTGCAATTCATACCGCACTTGAAGTGCTGCTCAAAATTAAATACACCTCCTTAAAGCTCAAATCAAGAGAATTTATCCGATATTCTGATCTGAAATAACTACTGGCACATCTGTTTGGTATTATGATTTCGATGTTGTCAGCTTGTGCTAAATCAGCAGACGATTAAACTGAGTGATTGGAAAATATTTTGCCAAATTTTCAAATTTTAAAGACGATTTTGGTAAAACTATCATGTGTTCACGCAAATACAGGAAAGAACTTCAGCGGCGCTAAGAGTTTTCTATAGACCCATTTCAATCAGTTTAATACAACAAATCATATCCACACTGCACTGCACTTTGATAAGTTTCAATAAAACGTCCACTTGATCAATTTTTCTGTATTTTATTCATAACAAGCCTTAGTACTGACCTCGTATGCCTTTCACGAAATGGATAAATTATGATGCGATTCGACCAACAATCTGATATTGTACTAAAATTGTTTTTGATGTTCATTTAAAAGAAAATATTTTAAATCGTTTGACATAGTAATAAGCAGACAATTCGTGCTCTTACCTAGGCCAACAAAAAGACCAATTGCATTTATTCTTAGAAAAACTTATTTTACAATAATCTATGAATTAACTAAGCTGCTTGAAGCAGATGGGCGAGAATCCCGAGCAAACAGGTGAAATATTTCATCGAAATTTCCTCAACGTTGGATCATCTTGCATTTTATCCACAAATACGCGCTAATTTGGTTGTAGAGTTTCTACGTCGATATAGAAAAATTTTTTGTTACCCTCAACAAACTAAGCTTATCCTAAATTTTTAACTAGTAAGTCAGCAATACTCAATTTTAAGCTGTTGAGATTTCAATGAAAATTTGGTTCAAGCCTTTTGCTGGATGCAAATGCAAATTGCATTGGTAATGCACTTGCATTTGAAAATCTATTTGCATCATTACTTTTGATTAGCGAAACAGCAGTCTAAATGCGTCTTCAACCTAACAAAGTTAAGATGCTTGCAATTGCGAAAATTGGCAACAATTGAATATTTTTGGGCTTTGAACTTTCATTTCAATAAATGAACAGCAAGCAACTTTGTCTAGCCGTTGGTAAATAGGGTGTGAAGAAAAATAAGCCATTGATGCAAAAGTGACACATTCGGTTGGTAAAACAGATTGGTGAACGCATGTCGGCCAAGGTGTTGGGCTACTTGTATCTAAATAACTATCACTCAACTGCCCGCACTGCATCCGACACTTTAGCGAACCTTATTTCAAAAATACTGTCAACTGAATTTGGGAAATTGCCAAATTCCATTCTTTTAAAAATATCACCCGAGTATTTTAACAAGACATTTAGCGATTGCAAAATCATTGGCAGTATAAATATAATTAAAACTATGGAGGGCTGATTTTCCCAAGAAAGCTTCGTAACTTTTTAATAAGCTTCACATGAGGGCAATGCGATTTGACACTTTAACCGAATTTCAAACCATGCAGTTTCAGATAGTTAACCCTTCACCCAACTGGTTCGTAACTGGCCTCACTGAAGATTCGTAATGGATAGCATGGATGCATGTAGCAGAACCATTTTGCCCACTGGCGCATTCGATAATGAGAGGTCATTAATGATCAATTATACAACCAAGCGGCTCCACCTTATGACACAGATGATCAGGTCAGAATATTTTGCGTACAAAGTCTTTATTGGTGCAGTATTAAGGTCGAACCTGTGGCTCGCTTGCGCAACGTGACCTAAAGGGTTTAGGGCAATCACCCACCATTCCATTCATCTGCATCCATCGATGGTCTGTCAGCCTTTCCGCTCTCTGCAATTCCTAATTCCATTCCACTGAACTAATAACCTAATTTTATTCATTTATTTCTTGCTGAACTCTAAAAAGAGGTACTTCCATTCATAGGCTTCCCCGTTCTCCCGTCAGTACTGTTGCTTTTTTGGTGATGCGTTTGTGCTCGTTTATCTGCTACTTTCAGTTGCAGAAACATCTCAAAGTACAGTTTATTACTGATCATTTGCTAAGTTCTTGTGACTTGCTGCAAGAATTCTTGAAAATCTTGCATAACTTACCAAAGGATCACTCTAGCAAACAACTTGAAATGACGCACTGTTAGCCATGACTCCCATACCGTACAGGTAGTATCTAGCTTAAAAATCGGTCGTTCCCAAATTTTTAACTAAGGGGAAGCATTTCAGTTATAAGGGTTAAAAGTAAGCCTAAATGGGTGATTTCTGCCCTCGAGTTCGAATAATCATACATTAAATTCAAAAAACCAAAATAAAAAATGAGCAAAATAGTGTAGTTTTTGATGCATTTGAAATCATACAGGGGATCTGCCTATAAGACAGTTTTGCCTTGATCCTCTTCACGGGATGTAATAGCACTTTCTTTGACTTCAGGCACATGCTTGGTTTCCTTTGTAATAATATGAAAGTAGCTGAGAGGAGCAGATCAAGCGCTGAATTATTAACATGCTGCTATCAGGAAACATTTAACAGCCACCAGACAAGTCGTTCTCTCAAGAACTATCTACTCTAATATGAATTCTAAAATTTGGTAGATGGTTATTAAATATAATGGCCCTGAATAAATGCATAAGAGAGTGGCTTCAGTTTCTCAGATCTAATATTTATCCCTAAAAAAATTTACTGATAAACAACTGATTTCTAGAGAGCATTAGGCCTCCTCTTAGAAATCGCGCTCTCGTTGGTCACGCATTTTCAACAGAATAAAGCGCCGGCATTCCCATTTTGTTAAAGGAATACGTTCGTATTGTGCTGCAGTCTGTGCTTATCACGTGATTGAAAGCAAAATATTAAACTAGAATTTCGAAAAGTTTATTGCTTTGAAGTAGTTGAAATCAAATAGTAGAGCATATCTGAAATTAAACACCTTTGACTTGATTTTTCAATGCAGATGGTTTCAAGGTGAAGGACAAAGATAAAGAGCAAACCTGTTCGCTTACTCCGATAAATTCTCATGGTCAACTACTGTTTCGCGAATGCGCTCTAACAGCCAAGGTTGTCACTAGAATTCACCAGTGCCAGTCTAACTCAAACCAGTTGACAACATATTTCAGACTTATAGGCAACTGCTTGACTTTGTACGCTGACTTACTTGCAGCTAAAAGCAGTTCATAAGTGATTAAAAATGCCATTGGTGGGTTCCAGGTGTAAGAACTCAACCTTTCGAACATCTCTACTGATGAATTGCTTTCTTTACAAAAACTTCACGTAGCTTTCAGTAGCATTTGTGAACATTGAAATTCTTTCGCTATGTCATCGAAGAGGGTGTATTAGCATCCCTCAGAGCAGTAAGCGATGCCGGTGTGTTGGCTGAGCAAAAGTAAACTGCGGCTCTATCAATATTTGAATACATTCAGTGGCAGCCGGCCGTAAAAGGCAAGGAAAAGAGATAAAATCATCATCCGGATTCACTGCATTTGTGCTTAATCTATTTTGATTGCAAGTGGATTAATGGCGAAGCCTTGATTAACCTACATGGCCAACTCATTTGTCCTGCAAAGAAATCGGTATGATAAAACTCATTGTCCAAATCACATTCGAGGCAACACCAACGGCAGTGAGTTTGATTAAATACCAAATTGGCACCCGCACTGCAAATTGGTATATTATGTAAGTTCAAATGACACGAAGTTAAGGTATTCGGACTATCCCTGTGTGTGTAGCAGCTTTCAATATCCAGCCCCATAATTGAAACTTTCGTCATTGTGAAAGCAATGAGAATAGCCGTACTGAGTAGTCGACACAATGTAAAACATCGCTCCTGTAAGCGACTGTGATTATGGAAGCGAGTGTTCTTGATCTCTTCATTGTCAGGTGCGCTAGGGGAAAACGATTCTGCTACATGCATCCGTGCCTTCCACTACATTCTTCAGTTTCTATCAACCAGCATGCTTTGCCAATGGGTAAATATCTCAAACTGCATAGTTAAAAGTTCGGTAAAATGTCAAATACATTGTCCGACCTAAGGACATGAGGTACTCTTCCATTAACTGGAAAAAGTAAGCGATGGGACAGCAGTTAGGGGAAATTTTCCCTCATCGATTTCACTATATCAATTGCTGCCAATGGATTGCAATCCTTTAAACGTCCTATTAAAATTCTCTTGTGATTGCTTTTAACTGAATGGAATTCTGCAAATTCGCCAAGCTTAGCTGATAGCAGCTTTTGAGATAGGTTCGGCAAAGTGCGAGTGTTAATTGAATAGTCGAAGTAGCTCAACACCTCGGCTGACATGCGCTCACCAATCTGTTCTACCAAACCCAATGTGGCATTTTTGCTTAAATGACTTAGTTTCTCAAAAACCCTAATTTACCGAATGCTAGATAAGGTTGCCTTCATTTTGACTCTGTCAGTATTAACTATGGGGATTTACGTGTTTGTCCCTGCAGCGTATGGCAACATACCCAACTGATAAGGATTAGGGAGCTGTGGTATCTAAGAAGTCTTCTGGTTTTTGATTCCGAATCCAATCGATCTTGACACATTTCTGGAATATTTTTCTAGATCTTCGGTTGCACTTTCAGTGTCTGATATCACAGTTGAAACTTGTATGATTGCCTTATTCGGCTTTAAGGTACCCTTTTCATTAGGCTGTTGACATTCCGGTAAATATACGGCATAGCAGCTTCATACCTGCAAACCTGAATCATTAGGTAGCATTGTGTGTCGTCCATGCCTTCCAAGCCTCTTTAGTTTAGTTTGTTAAATGAATTAACATTCACTCACAACCGTTCTATATATTTCAACATTAAATGAATCAGTGAATAATTGCATGGAATGAAGATTTAAGCATTTTCATGTATATGAGTGCAATTTTGAAAGTCGCATTAACTTTTAGGCTTCTGTGCAACAATGAAGAATTCCTGTTTGATTTCATTTATTTGATTAATATAGCAGCCGGATTACCTTTTTTTACAAGTTGGGTAGTAGGACAATGATAACAACCAACGGATTTGATTTAAAATGACATATCTAATATTGTAAAAGTACCACGAATGCAGAACCCTTGCTTCAATGGCTTATTTCTGAAACACCCTAATTTACCGTTTATCACTTTTCCATTCCGATAGTTAAATAACTGACAAACTGCCAGACTAGGCGTAATTTAGTGGTTTGAACTGTCTATAGTTTCCGGGTTACATGTATACAAACTGCTATCCAAAATATTTACTGGGATTTCAGCAGCATAGCGAGGTCGCCTTTGAAGCCAAGAATGCAATTATCAAATTTGCCAATGGTATCCAAGCAATGTTATCGAGTGCTGAAAGCGCAATCAAATAACTTAACTGCTTATCCGAAATGGGTCAGGCTTTGACAAGAGTGAATTCCGAAATTTCAAAAACTATTAGATTTTACACCACCTTAATTTTTGTCAGTTCGACTTGTTGACGTACGCACTTCAAATAACAACCTAGTCTTAGAAGGTCTAAACTCTGCCGTGGCATAGATCAGACTTTCCACAACATTGACTCTCTCGAACAGCTGATATCACATTTCCGACTGCTTGTTGCCCTTCAACAATGTAAAATATTTAGATTTTAAAACTGCTGACATTTGCAAATAAAAGGACTAAATGAAGTCCAAATATATGTTTGAGGCAGGGATATCCATTAAGAATGAAAGCTTTTTTAATGACGTTGTATCGTAACTGATGAACATCCATACTTTCCATAGCTAAGCACAACCTTTTAATTAGCTTAGAAAAAAAAGATGAAATACTCACAATTATGTCATCTTAAAACCAGCACAAGATACGGAAAGAATCACATACATTTTGTAACTAAAACAATTGTTTCTAGCAAACTCGATGCGAGGCTTACTAAATAAGTGAGATTTTTCAGTAGTAAAAAGACATTTCCGATCTGCACAGAAATGTGCTGTTAAAAGTACGCACATATGGATGTGCCAAATATATCTGCGTGATGGAAGCATTTTGACTAAGCGACTCAAGAAACTGATTGTAATAAGACATTCTGTCCCCAAATATCATTGAAATTGCCTTCATGATTTTAAATTAGATATTGCGTGGATTTCTTCTCAAAGTTTACCGCTCTATTGTTGACCTTTCTTTCCAATATCTGGTTCATATTAACTCAGAAATATTAGTGAACGTGACTCGGCAGATACTGCATTCTTAAGCAGGTAACAGAGATTCTCTTAAACTTTAGTTTTGTAATGATACAAATGATGGGAAACATGAGAAGATTTACTAAACGACGAAAAATATTTGCTGATACAAAGCAATCTGTTGAACCATAGATCATGCTTCTCTACTGAAAATGTGCAAATATTCTGGCACTGTTGAAGATGATATCAGGAAAACAATCAACCTGATAAAAAGCTGCTTGACAAGTCAGTCTTAACGCAAAAACGATTTCATTTGGGTGCAATTTTCCTCTAAGTCAGTTTTACTACAAGTTCTAGGGACCTTAGCTGCTCAATGACTTTAGGCGGATAATATAAATGTGAGGTTAATGAAAGATACCAACAAATTTGATTTCGCAAAGCATATTTAGTTCTTAAGTGATCCTCTATATATTTATAAGGAAACCATACATTTTCTTGAGGTTTGAAATTCTTCTATTCGATGATCTTTTTTGCGTGCTTAGGTGAAGATTCGATCCATATGCACGCACAAAAATTGAGCTACCAGCGAGATGATTTTCATCACTTCCGAGTCGCTGAATGACCAAGAGCGTAGAACCAGGCAAAGCCGAATGGCCTGTTCTGTTTTTACCTTAAGTAACACGTTTCTTACTAAATTTTAGTTTCCTACGCCTCCTATTCATGACTTCTTAGTAGCGGCTTTTCATTTTCTCCCCACACACGCCGCTGTCCTTTTTGTCTTAAAACAGTCTTCCTCCTGAATATAACCGAAATGTTCTTCATTATTGGTCTCATGTTGACAAATAACTCCATTATTTTACTACAAAAGTGGGTAAAAATGCAAGTAGCAAAACATTTAACTTCAACTGCCTTTCTATTCATTGTTTTACTATATGGATCAAGTTCACTAAGAATTTCTCTGCTTCTGCAGATACCTCCTAAATTACGTTAATTTTTTTAAGATTTTTATTCATTAAATAAATTAAAGAATAAGCGCTTTAAAAATAATGCTTATAACTGCCATCTCAAAGTGTCTAGTACTTGAGTTGTTGCAAGCTTTCGTTTTAAACACCGTTGAGACCTTTTTATCTTGATCAACCTCAAACAGTAGAAACTTTATTTCATTTGGTTATTGCTCCAAATGCCACTGCATTCTAGATTTGAGTCCCAGAAAACTTAAAGATTCAAGAACCTTAGGGAACACATGAAACCCAATGCTAGACTGCGCTTTTTCATGGATACTGTGCCAGGATGCTTGACAGACATGAATTCTTGGTAAATTGTGACCGTTATGTCAACTGCTTGAGTAAAGTTAAATTAAGACCTTAAATGACTTGCCAAGGAGGCGAAAAGTCGATGTTAATTTGCGGGGACAGTTAGTACGGCCTAATGGAACCAAGGAAAGGGACCCAAAGAAAAAAATGAAGTAAGGTAACAATACCAAAAATTTTCTGATAAGAGTAAATTCGAAATATCGCTAAGTAAAATATCAGGAGTTTATGAATAAAAAGCGTCTACGAGGGACACAAAGGAACCGCGAAAGCATACTTTAATACATAGATCTGAAATAATCCTCGAGAAATGGGCGCTTTAAGAGAAGTTTAGGCATAAGCAGTAAAGACAGAGAGTTTCAGTGGGTATTTTGATATCTACTGGCCTTAAACAAGATGCTCATGTGTATATCTTAGCGATTCAGCTTCTATGCTTTTTTTGACAAGATTGGCGACCCAATATTTGGTCTAAATCTTCACTGTGTCAAGAGTTGAAGAAAGCCTGATATTTATGTATGAGGAGCAAGACTTCATACGATTTCTGTAGGTCAAAATCCGCAAACCCTAAAAAGAAGTCGATTAAGTTATCTGATGGAGTTATTATATTTGCTACATGAGAGCACGTTCTACAATCCAAGTTCAAGATCCTGAATCCTGTATCACGTCGTACCTTGGTAAGAGGTTCTTGGCGGACTCAGGCTGTACTTTGTTGCTAATCCTCAGTGTTTGCCCCTGAGATTTCGCTCCAGTTCAAAATGTGGAAGTAGCTAGCGGATTGACCCAACACAGCAATAGTTTTATAGTTTTGAATCTAGCATCTAGGCAATTTTGGACGGGCAAACTTACACTTGCTTTTACAAATATACAAATGTTAAGCCGTTCAAGGTAAATATACATCTGGATCAATAAAATATGATGAGCAAAAGGCTATTTATTTGCAAACCTTAATTAAAATACATCAGTGTATAATAATATCATTGTGAATTACATTTGAGACAGCGTAAGGTGCAGCAAGTTTGATGAAATCCACAATTGGCGCCTGCACTGTAACTTTGTTATATTTTGCAAGTTTAAATAACAG
>JADFDV010000215.1:0-42323 GCA_019097775.1 Moniezia expansa
TCATTTCTTGAGTTGGTGTTGAAAGGTAATATGTTCTAAACTGCTTTGTAGCAGGAGTTCTCGCCTCTCCCTCTCATGTAAAGCTGCATGTCACCCATTTATCTTCGCCTCCGTACTTTGCTCCACACATCTAGCCGCAGTCATTTTGATAGATTTCAGATATCCTGTGTTTGTCAAAGGGTCCTGAAGTAGTTCTCTTATCAGGCGACACTTTATGTCCTCTAACAAAGTTCCAATTTGCAGTTTCAAGCGCTTTCAATGTGAGATGTGAGCTTTAGGATATGTGTTTGTATGCACTGATCAAAGTTACAACTGCATTTCTAGATGCTCCTATGTCACCTGCAAGAAACACCTGAGCTTTCCATCAGAACAAAGCCATGAAAAATGCCGTGCCCCGTAAGACGGTACTACCAATCTTTGACAGCTGCTTTCCAATAGAACTTTTTCATTTCCTATAAATTACAACTTAGCATTGGCCAAGCCACTTTAGTCCATTCACTATAATGTCATCGCGACACTGAATAGCCTAACAATCGTCGAGGGTATGTATCTGTGTATATTTAGGGAAGGTATTTTCTAGACTTTGTACCTTCCTGAACTCGGTCGGAGCATAATATCCCATTACTCCAACATACTCCCCAATTAGGATTATTAGTTGGCAATCTATATGAGACAGGTTAAATTCAGTTTCTACGTCCTTTACCAAGAAGGACCACAACTTATTCGACTTCTTCGAATCCCACAGCTTTGAACTCAACTTCTCCACATTTAATAATGTATAATGCTTTAAAAATAAGTGCTGCTTTGTGAAATATCATATTGTAAAGGTGAACTATTGAACTATCAATAAATGTCCTGTCCACTTACAGACCTTTTAGTCCCATTGAGATAAATGCACACTCTCCATCAAACTAGCCTCATCGTCACCATATGAATACATGGCCGATGTCTAGCCGAGATCATATCATAGTCATCCCGAGATTCAAACTAAAAATTGCTACACATAAACAAACAGAAAGCACTCGATAGTGGCATGGCAACCCATTCAAAGCGTGTGTGATCATGCCAACTACAAGCATTCTACTGCATGAGGTACGAAATTCGTGCATCAATTTGGAGAGAAGATAGCCTATTGCTAATAACGAGTAACGGCAGTTGCAATTACTTGTCTTAGTTATGCTTATGTCATATGCATTATCCACGTCTAACAACATGTAGATTTTGGAGTGAAATATGAATATCCATGCACATGAGCCACGCATTCGTATTTGCCCACTCTGCAATCATCACTCATTTACTCACTCCCTTGCTCAGTCATGCACACACACATGACAGGACATAAAAATTAATATTGCTTCTACTCAACAGAAAGATCCACCGCACTGTTATGCACACTGTGAGGCGTTTCCTCTATAGGGCCTCTATGCCTCTAGAAAGCCCGTTTTCATTACTGCTCACTGCATTCTACGATTTTATATCCACATCGTCACCCATTTTCACACCCAAATATCAGAACTCTGACGTGGCCAACATAGATTCGTGAAGAGTGAGTGTAGAAGTTTCCGTTGCACCCATCACCCGCATTTTATTTCACTGCACTAGTTACCTTCCAATCGCCTCCAATTGCAGCTGAAGAGGTCAAGCAACCCGGGTACATCTCCAAAAGCAGAATGCGAAGCAAGAAGGAGCACCATTTATTGATGCAATCTGATATGTAAGACACATTAAATACATGAGAACAGCCACCATATCAAATTGATGAACATGTCGCTCAGTGCATCTTAGACTGAATGCTAAATATACTGTTTAACGCAAACAAATAAACCTAAGCACGGACATTTCAAAAAATTTTTATTAAATCAGCTACAGTGCTAAAGATGCGAGGCAGACGTATGTTGTGTTGAAACAATGCCAAGCGTGATTGATTATATAAAAAAATGCCCTGCTACAACAGAAGCACAAGCTAGTAGCGGCTTTGCATTCGCAGCTAGGTCTGAGTAGCTATGTCTGCCTGAGGCGATAATGAAACTATGAAAGACATTAGGAACGGGCAGGATTGAAGCAATTATTAAGAGTTAGGATTGGAGAGGCGGCGCATGAACAGCAAAGCAAAGTGTTGAAAGACATAAAAGAAGGGTGGTCAAAAATGTTTTAGAGGTTGGTGGTGTAATCAGCAGTGATGAATGAATATGAGCGAATGACCTAGTGCAACAATCGGTATCAGAGTCACTCACCTTGAAAGTGAAGCCAGTCCTGGTGCGTCAGATAGGAAGGAGGGTTGGAGATGTGAAAAGACTGTAGTGAACCCTGGTTTTGAAGATTCACACGTTGATGGAGGTCCTGGTGTGCATTGTGTACTTGCGAACCACGCGGTTGCACTCGCGTGCTCTACGTTGATTACCCATGGTTTGCGACACTTGCATAGGATTGCACGACCTGAGTGGAGGAGTTTAATGGACCTTTTTGCGTTGGCCTAGAGGATTTGGGTGACAGAGTGGTTGAGTTGCTGCATCTCATTAGAACTGGCGAGAGGAGGCGAGTGAGAATCGGAAACGACGTTTGGGCAGATATAGATGGAAACAGAAGAATTGGACCACTGACTCTGAGTGTATAGTGTTCTTCCAATATCCCACCCATAATGCACAGCCACTGTGATTCGGTTACTGATTGGCTTCCACCATCCGCGTGCTTGGTCAGATTGGCATTTAGAGCGAAATCCCCTTCTTCGCAATAGATTGGCGGTGGCATCATCCGCTGCAATATATCCCTGTTTCATAGATATAGCGTGTGCTGGGTTGGCAGTCGGTCGACATCGAAATAGATTGGAGCCTCTACTGCTTGGGAGTGGAATGCCTGCACCTGCGCTGTTATGGATGGTGAAGTGTGGTGAGCAAATGGATTGACAATAATCGGATTGGTGGAGGAACTTCTTCTCGCTTCTCGAAGGAAGCACTTTCCACACTGTGAACACCTTCGTGGCAACTCGTCCTCTTGTGCTTTCTTTTCAGTGATTGATGCGGTTGGATGAAGCCGTGAACGCCTCACACAAACCTCGCACACGCTGGACTTCTCGCCAGTGGGTGTCAATTCAGGGTTTTTGCAAGAGCTTTTGGTAGTGAAGCACTCTTGCAGTACTCGCACCGGAATGGCTTTTCTTCAGTGTAGTGCGGATGCCGCTGTAACGCGTCGGTCAAATCCTTTGCCCATACCCCGCACATGTGAACTTTCTTCACACCACTCTGACCAAGCGGCATAGTCGAGAGCTCACGATTTCGCATTCACCGTTTCCACTTGACACTGCGGGCGAGCCATGCAGTTAACCGAATGAACAGCACCATTCATTGTTTGATGTTGATGTGAGTGTATGCTCCACTCCACTCCTCTCCAATATAAATATGCTTCAGTGTCCAATGGGGGCTTAGTGATTATGCGGAGAATGAATGGTCATTGCTACGCAATCGCCGCATTAGTTGGGGCAGCTCGATTGTTTGAACAATTAAAAATGGGCACCTTGGCAACTATTACCTGCTCGTGCGAGTGGCTGCAAATCACCTGCCTTAGCACTCAAACGCATGCATTCTCTTCACCTCTGCCACTTGCAAGTCAAACACTCGATGTCTGATTAGTGCTTGTCGATACTTCTGCGTGCTTGGCATTTGAACTTGGATTCACTAATGGACCCGTGGCACTAGCTGTAACTAATGGACTTCGAAGTACACCCATACAGAAACCATGCATTAGCAAGGTAAACCACTTGGTCCACTCTCTCAGCCCTAATCTTGGTCGTCTCATTTGATCCAGAATGCAAGCTGGATTTCATGGAAATAAGTACTATTTCATGTAACTATCTCCACTTCCAAAGTACACTATGTCATTAATGGATTTCATGGGACGTTTCCGAGAAGACCTGTCCGCGATATTAATGACGTTTTATAAAAGCATAGTCTACTAGGTGCTTCTCTCAATCTTTTTTTGATCTTACCCTCATTATCAACACATGGTTTCGAAATCATCCAAAATACTGCTCTATTTTATTGAAACAAATAACAATCCTCGGTTTACTAGTATACAATTGACTTGTGAAAATGTTCCATGGTTGGATCCTTTATTGACTACGCTGATGTGTGTGATAGGGCTACGTCTCTTACAGTGCGCAGTGGAAAGACGAACCTCAATTTGTTGCACATGACACCCTCACCTGTAAGACGTAAATCAGTTTTGTCACAAAAAGCGTGCCATCTGCTTCAATAAAGTGGCATTTTTAGTTGTGATTGCAGCAGATTGGAAGAGAATCGCTAATCTTCTCTCAAATTATTTGGAGTTTACAGAAATATTGAATTCCTTAATTTTCATTTCAACACATCATACATCTACTTTTGGAGTTGCACCCGGGTTCGCTCAAAATCTGCAGCTGCAATTGGAGTCGATTCAAAGGTAACTAGTGCAGTGAAATAAAATGCTGGTTGATGGGTGCAGCGAAAACTTCTACACGCACCTCTTCACGAATCCGTGTAGGCAACGTCAGCGTGCTGATGGCTGGGTGTGAAAACGAGTGACGATTGTGGATATGAAATTGTGTCGAATGCAGTGAGCAGTAATGAAAACGGGCTTTCTAGACGCATAGGGGCACCATAGAGAACACGCCTCACAGTGTGCATACACAGTGCGATGGATCTTTCTGTTGAGTAGAAGCAGTATCAAATTTCATGGCATGTCATGTCATATCATGTGTGTGTGTGTGTGTGTGGATGAGTGAGTGAGTGAGTGAGTGAGTAAATGAGTGATAACTTGCAGAGTGGGCAAATATGAATGCGTGGCTCATATGCAGGGATATTCATATTTCACTCCAATACCTACTTGTTCAGTAAACGTGGATATATATATGAACCTATATAAGCACCAACTAAGACAAGTAATCGCGACACGCCCATTGCTCGTTAGGTAGCAAAAAGTGATTCTTCTCCTTTCACACGAATGCACAAATATCGTGTCCTCATGCAGTAGCATGCTTCGTAGTTGGCATGCTCACACACACCTTGAATGGGTTACCATGCCACCATCGAGTGCTTTCCTGTTTGTTTGATTTGTTGCAATTTTCAGTTCGAATGTCGGGATGACTCTGGCATGATCTCGGCTAGACATCGGCTTTGCAGTCATATGTTGACGATGAGGCTAGTTTGATGGATAGTGTGTATTAATCTCACATGGAAGTCAAAAGATCTGTAAGTAGACAAGCCATTTTATTGAAAGTTCAATAGCTCACATTTACTAAATATGGTATTTTTGCAAAGCGATGCACTTGGCTTTTCAAGCATTTTGCATTTATCAAATGTGGGGAAGTTGAGTTAAAAGCTGTGGGATTCGAAGAAGTCGAATAAGTTGTGGTCCAGATTCATATCACACCTGTCATATTATGATGCTTGCAAGGATTTGATCAAGCTGAGCTGAATTGCAAAATATATCTAAATGGACGTAAAGATAGGTGGCAGAATGAAGCCGTTCATCCACATTTCGGTGCCTGACATGGCGTCAAAGCTTAGCAGCATAGGCAGCTCTGATTGTATTTCCGGAGACGAAAGGCAACATTTACACGCAGTGGCCAATTTGATAAACTTGATTTTTGTAACAAGTGAGTTGCTATTTCATGTACAAAGTTTTGGTGCTTTTGCTAGTTCAATCCTCTCATTCACTCAACAGTCCAGTACAGTGCCACGAAGATGGAGTTGATTAGATGTTTGAGTTGATGAAATTATTCCTTCGAAAACCAAATCACTCTTACTCCTGATTGATGTAATCTTTTCTTAATTGCGAGCTCACTTTGCTAAGATTATTCTCAGTGTTTCATGTCCATTGAATGGAAAATTTGGATATAAAGTTGGTGTCCAAATTGAACCCACCATAAACTGCCAAGATGAAATAAGAAGTGCCAGGAAATTTATCAATCGCGAGGCAGAAAGTGGTTGATCCTACTCTCTATAAATGGGTGACATACAGCTTTGCATGAGGGGGAGAGGTGAGAACTCCTGCTATAAAGCAGTTTTGAACAAATTACCTTTCAAACTGATCTCAAGAAACGACCACTTATAATATCTACACACACTACCTATCAGCAGTTTATATGGTACAAGAATTCAACAGTGAAATTTATTCAGACGAGGTAAGTACTTGCTACTAGTATTTGTCCTAGGGTACAATGCCAGATTTTCGCGTTGCTGGAATATTGGAAGGCATTCGCGTTCATGCACTTTTAATTGATGAGATTGCTGATATCGTATTTTCATTGCAATAGAAATCTTAGCATGTTCGAACTGATTTTGATACGGTTACAGGGCTATTACATATCTCCGTTTTCATGGGACCTAAAAACAGCAGATGCTTAAAGGAAAGAATAGAAATGTGTGTCCAGCATGTACGCATTCAGACTTCAAGCCAATTCTGTACTTTGATGCCAAATAAATCGAGAGTATGTTGATGGGTGAGGCAGCGTTTTGGCGATCTCATACATTTCATTAGGTTGTGTGCTAACAAGAAAGGAGCTGACTCAAACATCTGATGGGCGATATTTAGCGTAACTGAATCAAACGATTCGAAACCCACTATATCTGACTATTGACATCGTTAATAAGGTTTCGCATCGGACGTTGACGTTTCAAAAGTACATTTTAGCTGTATTAGGAGAAATTAGAATGACAATAAATGGGAAGCAGAAGATGGAGTAATAACTGATTCAAATCTAAGTGGAAACTAACCTATGTTCGGTTTGTTCCAAAACAGCTTCAGGTAACGATACCATGCGAAGTCGCATGTACCGATTCCTAAAACGTATAGGTGCGCTTTGTGTTAATGGTTGGGGCGGAGTCGACATCAAGTTGAGAGTGGAATGTCGATAGGTAGAGAAGCAAGATTTACGATTGGCGGGAAAGAATCGAACTTGTAGACTGAATTAATTCTGAAGTCATCGAATTCGCTGGGTGGCATTGCCATTGGTGTTGCTGTTCTCCATTGTATAGTCTGGTGCTGTTTCTTCGCAGCTTGACATCTTATCTATTTTGCGGATTTCTTTGGATGAAAGCCACTTGTGCCCAGCTTCTACAGCGATATTAAATGAAAAGTAGGGGAATCACATGCAAGTTACTTTTGCTCTTACTTTAGCTCTAAGGCAGCTCCGAAGATAATGCAGCGTTAAAGGTGAGTTCATTCTTTGAGTCAAGCGCTGCCTCAGATAGGCATTTCAGTGCTTTATAGTTGATGAACTCCTTCAAATTTGCTCTTTGCACCTTAACTTCCATTTAAATATATAATTGTTAACATGATCATTACTTTCATGTTATTAGGCATTGGATTCACTTTTTCGGTGCAGGCATTCCGATCGTTGTCATAAGCATCCCGAAAGCATGTAGCTACTGGGAGAGACAGTGGCACTGCGATCCATGACCGTCGATCCAGAACCATCGATTCATACCCAAGAGCACAAGAGCGGTCAGAAAAGTAGCAGTGAGGAGTTGAAGATAGTACTAATCACCCATCGGACGTACAAAATTAGATTATGCCAGCAGAAGTACAACTAAGCACAGCCTGGTAAACGAGGGACGACGTAAATACCTGATTTCATGGTCTCAAACTGTACTGTGGATGGCGAGTTCACGTAACAATGAATGGAATCTCCTCCAGAATGTTGAGAAGACTTGTAGAAGAGGTATGGAGAATGTCTGCCTTAACATTGTCGAGGAAGAACGAGGTGCCACTACGAAGTTGAACTGCTACCTGTACTATGGAAACATGCCAGAAGCGTGACCAGAGAATCGAAGACGTCGACAACCGCTTTTACTGTCTTCTGTGTTAACTGTTGTATGTTACCCGTTGCAGAAGATGTTTGTACTATTGTTGCAACCCCGAACATGATATATTTTGTCATGATATATTTGTCTGGAAAATCATTTGCGAAGACAGATTCTTTAGGTTTGGCGGCTTCTCAATTTGGAATTTCAGATTACCTTTTCTAGAAAACATGAACAGTTTGCGACTGAGAGTTCACCTGATCGTCTGTTATTTTACCAAATGCGAGGCATGTGTTAGAGAGTGGAAAGCTGATTTGCGTTTTGGGAGCTACAAATCCTGGATTGTGTCAACTTGGTATTGTGAAGTGATGCGCTATTGCTTGCTCCCATTTGTGGCTGCTTTCCTGAGCCTTAATGCAGCCCCTCAAATTCCAGTTGTGTTGATTTTACAGCAATAGTCTAGAAAATGGAGCCTCAAAATTGTAATCATCGCATGGTAATTTGACTGTGTGGATTCATCAAGACGGGCTAAATTCGAGCTCCATTTTCTGGCGCTAATGTTCAGCTTGCATTACTTTGCAGTTAACACATCAGAATGTCAAGTTGACAGTACTTTCCGTTCTTCACCGTTAGCAGCTGACACTTGCCAAATGGAGTTTCTGAATTGGAACAAGAGCTTGCTAATTATGTAAATGCGTCTACGTTCAGTGGAAGGATAAAATTATTTTTTGTTTTCTTGAATGCAAATACGCATTTGACTGCAGTGAAGCTGTTGCATTTCAGAGGTCATTATTTATAAAATGCGCTTGATGCAGGAGTATTATGGTCTTAAATGCTGTAAATTGATTTGATAAAGTGGTTTTATTAAGGAGGTTGAAAGCCCTGTTTGGTGGTAGTAGCTAGTTGTTGGCTCACATTCGCTTCTGGGATTCACGTTACGGATAGGGGTATGACGAGTAATCTGCTCAAAACTGAAATGCAATAGTTTTGCAGCAATCAAATGTGTAAGCACGATGGAGCATGTGGATTGAATTACTTAGACCAAGCCTTCTGACCCAACGCACCCGCATAAACGTTTTGTTGCGATGAATTACCTAGACTCAGCATTTTCGCATCATTACTAACAATAGTCAACAGCAGTTTGAATAAAGTGATCCCAGACGTACCTTCAAGTCATTATAATGTGCCTCTATTC
The DNA here is from genome assembly GCA_019097775.1 of Moniezia expansa. NCBI lineage: Eukaryota > Metazoa > Platyhelminthes > Cestoda > Cyclophyllidea > Anoplocephalidae > Moniezia > Moniezia expansa. The sequence continues at coordinate 8,974 of JADFDV010000215.1, forward strand.
CAAATGTGATCAAACGTCATTTGAAAAGGATAAATAAATCTTAGTGCATGACTTTAAAGCAGCAGCAGAGCATTAATTTTGCAGAAATGTTTGCCCTTCAGAGCAAGTTAAACCTATCTACGTCTGCCTGTTTCGTATGTATTGAAGTAGCCAGTGATCAAGTGAACTCATTCTGTGCAAATTCATAATCGCGAAATGTTATTCTCCCAAACCGTCAAATACATTGAGGTAGACGGCTCTTCCTCGGCAGCATCATTGGGTTTGTCTAGTCTATTGTTGTTGATGAATTTGACAGGCGAACCGTTGATGAAACACAATGCGATAGTAGACTGCACTCTGCCTGGAGCTCTGAGGGCCGAACATGAATTTGATTGGAAATAACACCACACGTCCAGTTTCTGTGCTTCGTCACTCTTCCACGTAGCGAATTCACAAGCACCGAAGGCCTTTCACCGTGATGACAGCCTGCACCATGTCTCGACTACAGTTGATGGTAACAAGCAGTGCAGATCAACGCGTCGAAGGATATTTATGATATCGGAGTCAGCAATGTTGTCAACAGCGGCGTTGAAATCAACCAGCGATGAAAGTAATGGTTGGAGGTCATTGATGAATATTTAATTTTGAAGAGCATTGGGACCTCTGCTTCGCCGAACATAGTGCCAATGGTGGCAATGTTTGCCAATCGTTGTGGTCACCCCGTCTGCAGTTATCTGGGTGCGCAGAAACTGCTACAAACCATGGCATCTACCAAGTGGACAGTAAATTATTTCGACGAACGGATTTGCAGTTATCTTGTAAATCTTTCCATTGCAATTCGAATGCGATTCTCCATTGTTTAGTCTGGTGCTGTTTCTTCGCAGCATTAAGGAGTAACTCCAAGTTGACATCACAGCGATTTGCAAACTCCTTTGGTTGAAAGCCACTTGTGCACAACTTCTAAAGCAATAGTAGTGAAATGTAGGATTATAACACGCAAGTGACCTTTGCGTTTATTTTAGTTCAAAGGCAGCTGCGAAGATAACGCAGCAGTAAAGGTAACCTCATTCTTTGAGTCAAGCGTTGTTTCAGCTAGATTCTTTAGTGCATTAGAATAGATGAACTCTTTCGAATTTCCGCTTTGCGCATTTACATTCGTTCAAACATGCCTCTGTTAAAATAACGATACTTTTTATATTATTTTAATCGCGACTCTCTTTTGCGGAGGAGGCATTCCGACCGTTGTCATAAGCAATCCAAAGCATGTAGCTATGCGGCGATTGGGAGAGACAGTGGTAGTGCGAGCTATGACTGCAGAACTGTCAATTCATACCCATGAGCACATATGCGGTGTGATGTCTAGCAGTGAGGAGTTGAAGAGCTGAACTCCATCAATCCTCGATGCTGAGTAATACTTCCCACTTGTGGTTCTAGCACAGTTAAAGATTGGTTAAAGATTGGCTTGGTACCATCCTACGGGGCCCAGTGCTTTTCATGGCTTTGTTCTGATGGAAAGCTCAGGTCTGTTCCTTACAGGTGACATAGGAGCATCTAGAAATGCAGTTGTAACTTTTGATCAGTGCATACAAACACATATCCTAAAGCTCACATCTCACATTTGAAAGCGCTTGGAAACTGCAAAATTGGAACTTTGTTGGAGGACACAAAGAGTCAAATGCAAAAAGTGCGACTGCCTGAATGCCCCGAACAAAATACACAATAATTGAAAGGAATATACCAGGAACACCAGGGAAGAGAACTACTTCAGGACCCTTTGACAATTACACATGAGGATATCCTGAAATCTGTCAAAATGGCTGCTGCCAGATGTGTGGAGCGAAGAATGGAGGCGAAGAAAAATGGGTGACATACAGCTTTACATGAGGGGGAGAGGTGAGAACTCCTGCTATAAAGCAGTTTTGAACAAATTACCTTTCAAACTGATCTCAAGAAACGACCACTTATAATATCTACACACACTACCTATCAGCAGTTTATATGGTACAAGAATTCAACAGTGAAATTTATTCAGACGAGGTAAGTACTTGCTACTAGTATTTGTCCTAGGGTACAATGCCAGATTTTCGCGTTGCTGGAATATTGGAAGGCATTCGCGTTCATGCACTTTTAATTGATGAGATTGCTGATATCGTATTTTCATTGCAATAGAAATCTTAGCATGTTCGAACTGATTTTGATACGGTTACAGGGCTATTACCTATCTCCGTTTTCATGGGACCTAAAAACAGCAGATGCTTAAAGGAAAGAATAGAAATGTGTGTCCAGCATGTACGCATTCAGACTTCAAGCCAATTCTGTACTTTGATGCCAAATAAATCGAGAGTATGTTGATGGGTGAGGCAGCGTTTTGGCGATCTCAAACATTTCATTAGGTTGTGTGCTAACAAGAAAGGAGCTGACTCAAACATCTGATGGGCGATATTTAGCGTAACTGAATCAAACGATTCGAAACCCACTATATCTGACTATTGACATCGTTAATAAGGTTTCGCATCGGACGTTGACGTTTCAAAAGTACATTTTAGCTGTATTAGGAGAAAGTAGAATGACAATAAATGGAAAGCAGAAGATGGAGTAATAACTGATTCAAATCTAAGTGGAAACTAACCTATGTTCGGTTTGTTCCAAAACAGCTTCAGGTAACGATACCATGCGAAGTCGCATGTACCGATTCCTAAAACGTATAGGTGCGCTTTGTGTTAATGGTTGGGGCGGAGTCGACATCAAGTTGAGAGTGGAATGTCGATAGGTAGAGAAGCAAGATTTACGATTGGCGGGAAAGAATCGAACTTGTAGACTGAATTAATTCTGAAGTCATCGAATTCGCTGGGTGGCATTGCCATTGGTGTTGCTGTTCTCCATTGTATAGTCTGGTGCTGTTTCTTCACAGCTTGACATCTTATCTATTTTGCGGATTTCTTTGGATGAAAGCCACTTGTGCCCAGCTTCTACAGCGATATTAAATGAAAAGTAGGGGAATCACATGCAAGTTACTTTTGCTATTACTTTAGCTCTAAGGCAGCTCCGAAGATAATGCAGCGTTAAAGGTGAGTTCATTCTTTGAGTCAAGCGCTGCCTCAGATAGGCATTTCAGTGCTTTATAGTTGATGAACTCCTTCAAATTTGCTCTTTGCACCTTTACTTCCATTTAAATATATAATTGTTAACATGATCATTACTTTCATGTTATTAGGCATTGGATTCACTTTTTCGGTGCAGGCATTCCGATCGTTGTCATAAGCATCCCGAAAGCATGTAGCTACTGGGAGAGACAGTGGCACTGCGATCCATGACCATCGATCCAGAACCATCGATTCATACCCAAGAGCACAAGCGCGGTCAGAAAAGTAGCAGTGAGGAGTTGAAGATAGTACTAATCACCCATCGGACGTACAAAATTAGATTATGCCAGCAGAAGTACAACTAAGCACAGCCTGGTAAACGAGGGACGACGTAAATACCTGATTTCATGGTCTCAAACTGTACTGTGGATGGCGAGTTCACGTAACAATGAATGGAATCTCCTCCAGAATGTTGAGAAGACTTGTAGAAGAGGTATGGAGAATGTCTGCCTTAACATTGTCGAGGAAGAACGAGGTGCCACTACGAAGTTGAACTGCTACCTGTACTATGGAAACATGCCAGAAGCGTGACCAGAGAATCGAAGACGTCGACAACCGCTTTTACTGTCTTCTGTGTTAACTGTTGTATGTTACCCGTTGCAGAAGATGTTTGTACTATTGTTGCAACCCCGAACATGATATATTTTGTCATGATATATTTGTCTGGAAAATCATTTGCGACGACAGATTCTTTAGGTTTGGCGGCTTCTCAATTTGGAATTTCAGATTACCTTTTCTAGAAAACATGAACAGTTTGCGACTGAGAGTTCACCTGATCGTCTGTTATTTTACCAAATGCGAGGCATGTGTAAGAGAGTGAAAAGCTGATTTGCGTTTTGGGAGCTACAAATCCTGGATTGTGTCAACTTGGTATTGTGAAATGATGCGCTATTGCTTGCTCCCATTTGTGGCTGCTTTCCTGAGCCTTAATGCAGCCCCTCAAATTCCAGTTGTGTTGATTTTACAGCAATAGTCTAGAAAATGGAGCCTCAAAATTGTAATCATCGCATGGTAATTTGACTGTGTGGATTCATCAAGACGGGCTAAATTCGAGCTCCATTTTCTGGCGCTAATGTTCAGCTTGCATTACTTCGCAGTTAACACAACAGAATGTCAAGTTGACAGTACTTTCCGTTCTTCACCGTTAGCAGCTGACACTTGGCAAATGGAGTTTCTGAATTGGAACAAGAGCTTGCTAATTATGTAAATGCAACTACGTTCAGTGGAAGGATAAAATTATTTTTTGTTTTCTTGAATGCAAATACGCATTTGACTGCAGTGAAGCTGTTGCATTTCAGAGGTCATTATTTATAAAATGCGCTTGATGCAGGAGTATTATGGTCTTAAATGCTGTAAATTGATTTGATAAAGTGGTTTTATTAAGGAGGTTGAAAGCCCTGTTTGGTGGTAGTAGCTAGTTGTTGGCTCACATTCGCTTCTGGGATTCACGTTACGGATAGGGGTATGACGAGTAATCTGCTCAAAACTGAAATGCAATAGTTTTGCAGCAATCAAATGTGTAAGCACGATGGAGCATGTGGATTGAATTACTTAGACCAAGCATTCTGACCCAACGCACCCGCATAAACGTTTTGTTGCGATGAATTACCTAGACTCAGCATTTTCGCATCATTACTAACAATAGTCAACAGCAGTTTGAATAAAGTGATCCCAGACGTACCTTCAAGTCATTATAATGTGCCTCTATCCCAAATGTGATCAAACGTCATTTGAAAAGGATAAATAAATCTTAGTGCATGACTTTAAAGCAGCAGCAGAGCATTAATTTTGAAGAACTGTTTGCCCTTCAGAGCAAGTTAAAACTATCTACGTCTGCCTGTTTCGTATGTATTGAAGTAGCCAGTGATCAAGTGAACTCATTCTGTGCAAATTCATAATCGCGAAATGTTATTCTCCCAAACCGTCAAATACATTGAGGTAGACGGCTCTTCCTCGGCAGCATCATTGGATTTGTCGTGTTTATTGTTGTTGATGAATTTGACAGGCGAACCGTTGATGAAACACAATGCGATAGTAGACTGCGCTCTTCCTGGAGCCCTGAGGGCCGAACATGAATTTGATTGGAAATAACACCACACGTCCAGTTTCTGTGCTTCGTCACTCTTCCACATAGCGAATTCACAAGCACTGAAGGCCTTTCACCGTGATGGCAGCCTGCACCATGTCTCGACTACAGTTGATGGTAACAAGTAGTGCAGATCAACGCGTCGAAGGATATTTATGATATCGGAGTCAGCAATGTTTTCAACAGCGGCGTTGAAATCAACTAGCGATGAAAGAAATGGTTGGAAGTCATTGATGAATATTTAATTTTGAGGAGCATTGGAATCTCTGCTTCGCCGAACATAGTGCCAATGGTGGCAATGTTTGCCACTCATTGTGGTCACTCCGTCTGCAGTTATCTGGGTGCGCAGAAACTGCTACAAACCATGGCATCTACCAAGTGGACAGTAAATTATTTCGACGAACGGATTCGCAGTTATCTTGTAAATCTTTCCATTGCAATTCGAATGCGATTCTCCATTGTTAAGTCTGGTGCTGTTTCTTCGCAGCATTAAGGAGTAACTCCAAGTTGACATCACAGCGATTTGCAAACTCCTTTGGTTGAAAGCCACTTGTGCACAACTTCTACAGCAATTGTAGTGAAATGTAGGATTATAACACGCAAGTGACCTTTGCGTTTATTTTTGTTCAAAGGCAGCTGCGAAGATAACGCAGCAGTAAAGGTAACCTCATTCTTTGAGTCAAGCGTTGTTTCAGCTAGATTCTTTAGTGCATTAGAATAGATGAACTCTTTCGAATTTCCGCTTTGTGCATTTACATTCGTTCAAACATGCCTCTGTTAAAATAACGATACTTTTTATATTATTTTAATCGCGACTCTCTTTTGCGGAGGAGGCATTCCGACCGTTGTCATAAGCAATCCAAAGCATGTAGCTATGCGGCGATTGGGAGAGACAGTGGTGGTGCGAGCTATGACTGCAGAACTGTCAATTCATACCCATGAGCACATATGCGGTGTGATGTCTAGCAGTGAGGAGTTGAAGAGCTGAACTCCATCAATCCTCGATGCTGAGTAATACAACAACGATCTCTAGCGCTAACCATTTCAAAGTTGTAATAAAGAGCCAATGCCTGCATTTCAAGTTCAATTACAAAGACGATAGGCATTTGAGGCATTTAAGTTTGGCTTATAAGCTCAACATCTGAATTTTTGTAAATTGACATCTGAACAATTTAGTCTCCCTCTACGTACGTTGTCTATCAAATTGCGCATGCACCTTGACTCCTTCGGCAATCAACTACTGTTAAGGAACAGCGATGACTAAAATCAAACTATTTGGCCTACAAAACAGTCTACTGCTCAGTTGCAGACACGAACACTTTAACTAGGGAATCCTTACTGCCAGTTGAACTATGTGGCAATAAGACACGTAAGAAGCTGGACTGATTGACGTGGCGACAAGTATGGACCGACCACCTGATTATGCCCTCCTTGCAAAATGTAACCTGGCAGGGCCTCATTGTGCACCAATGTAGTTGCCTATTCGCGTCGTCCTTACAGGAGTTATAGCTACTATCACATACCTAACACCAACTACACAGCTTTCGCTGAATGCCAGTTTGGTCACTTCAGCTAGGCTCTTAATTTGTGTCCTTAAATTTGTTGTATTTTGTAAAACTTAAGCGCTTTCGTCTCTCCTTCAATGGCCAGTAACCGCTAGTGCCTGACTGACAAGATCGACACCAGTCAAACGTGTTTACTTTTGGTGGTTAGGAAATGTGCTCTTGACCACCTTTCATTTCGTAAGATGAAAGAGTGCTGTCAAGAATAGGGGACGACGTGGTTGTTTGGGGGTCTATATTTCTCCATAGTACAAGCATTTATAAAAGGATTAGTCGTGTATATACTCAGCCTCCAATCAAGATAAGAAAAGTAATCTATGTGTTCTGAGCACCATCTTACAGAAGGGTTCCTTGACCATTGTAACCTCCGTGAATTCGGTCGAAGCATAACATCCCATCACTCTAACTTTTACTTCTCTAACCTGGAAGATTAGTACGGCATGTCTAGTTCAGATAGGGCTAAATTCAGCTTCCATGTCCTCTTGACCAAAAATGAGACCACATCATTCGGCTTAGAGGTTTCACTGTGTCTAGAGCTAAAAAGCATAGCTATTCTTGTTTTAAAGAGCAGGACTGCACTGGAGTTTCCGTAAGGACAGCAATCTCCTTACACCTATCAGAAGTCTCTCTTCATCCATCTGGCGTTGTTGCCATTCATTGCTTCAAGCACGCGAATTCTACGATCCAACTTTAAGACCATGAATCCAGACATCACATCGTACCTTTTTAAGAGGATTTGGTTGCTTCAGGCTGTATAGCGTTCTCAGGCTCTATCTCTGCTGGCATAACAATATATTGGTATGTCTGATGGGCGATTGGTCCTATCCAGACACTCTTCACTTCAGCAACCCTGGGTTGCCCCTGAGGTTACCGGCAGTCACCACGAGGAGGTAGAGATTAGCATTGACAACATTCCTACCTCACGATAAATGACTTCTTTTTTCCAATCTTCTTGGCAACTTATGGTGTATTCACTTAGAATATTAACTTCATATCCAATTTTCTCGTTTAAAAGACACGAAACACTGCAGAAAAATCTTAGCAGAACGAGCTCGCGATTAAGGACAGAATTCATCAATTAGGAGCGTGAGTAGTTTGGTACTTGAAGGAACTATTTCATCAACAGCAGCATCCACTAAACCCAATATTCGTGGCACTGTACTGGACTGCTGGGTCAATGACAAGTTTAAACTAGCAAAAGCACCAGAGTTCTGTACATAGAATAACAAGTTTACTTGTCACGCAAATAAAGTTTATTCAATTAGCCGTTGCGTGTAAAAGCTGCCTTTCATCTCAGAAATTGCAAGTAGAGCACAGTAATATCAATGGACACCCATGCTGGTTGGCTTTGACGCCATGTCAAGCACCGAAGTGAGGATGAACTGCTTCATCCTACCACTGGCCTTTATATCCATTCAGACGTATTTTGCGATTTGACTAAGCTTGACCAAATGCTTGTAAGCATTATAATATAACAGGTCTGATGTGCATCTGGACAACAATTCATTCGATTACTTACGAATCTCACAACTTTTAGCTCGACTGTCCCACATTTTGGTAAAATCATTTGTCGACTTACAGACCTTCCGACTTCCTCATGAGATTCATGTACACTATCCAATGGTCTCATCGTTAGGATGTGACTATAGGGCTGATGTTTACCCGAGATCAGGCCAGAGTAATCCCGATATTCGAACACAAATATTGGACAAAATTAAACAAACAGGCAAGCACTAGATAGTGGCATGGTAACCTTTTCAAGGCGTGTGTGATCATGCCAACTACGAAGCATGCTACTGCATGAGGTCATGACATTTGTGCGTCACTGTGAAAGGAGAAGAATCGCCTATTGCTGCCTAACGATTGATGAGCATTTTGCGATCACTTGTCTTAATACATGCTTATATACATATGCATATATCAACGTCTATTAAACAAGTATATGTTGGAGTGAAATATGAATGGCCTTGCATATGAGTCGCGCATTCATATTTGCCCACTCTGTGTGCTATCATTCACTCACTCACTCACTCACTCACTCATTCACGCACACATTCAGAAACACATATACGTAATGCAGTTTAATGTCATGAAGTTAAATACTGCTTCTACTCAACAGCAGGATCTACTCCAACTGTGCACATGTGCGCAGTTCGTACACTGTGAGACGTTTCCTCTACGATGCCTCTGGGCCTCTAAAAAGCGTGATCCATTACTGCTCACTGCATTCGAGCATACGGAATTAGTGAATACGGGAAGATTGCGCTCATGATCGGCAATGGATGCTAGCAATGCTATTAGGCAATAAAGTAGATTAGGTATTACAGGCAGCCTAAAAATCCTTCCAAAACCATTCAGTTGTGGAATTGGCTAAGAGAAGAGAAGAGATCCTTGAACAACAAAAGTGTCAACAATCACTGAAGGCCCTATTGTTCCTCAGCTAACCCTAAAGGGCTTGTTAAATACCAAATCAATGAACGTGACGGATGTTCGGATGTTCTACTCGATTCCATGTTCGACATTTGTAAGGTGTGTCATCCCTAAATCTGCATAATATTTTCCATCACTTTATTCAAAAATGTTATAAGATACATGCCATTAATTGAATGCGCGATCTAGTTCCAAATCTGCATATTTGCGATCGATATGCGCATGGTTGGTACAGGCCAAGTTATCTGTAGTATCTGAACAAAAATACCTGCGGGCATTGGGTTTAATTCCAACTGGACTGAGCATCCGCATTCTCGGTGACACAAAATATTGTACCTGACAGATGCTCTGTGAGCTTTCCAAACACCAACATTTATGGCACCTAAATGCTTTCAGGTAGAATATGTAACCGGCAAGTGGAAACGAATTCCATGGAAAGATAAAAGCAATTGCCAATGGAGCATTTGTTTGCCAACGGGAGCTCTTCTGACACATATTTCACAGCAGGCAGTACAAGTGGAGCATTTCATTGAATTGAATGCCTGTTTGGTTTGTTAGTTGCTCATATTTGGTCATCTCCGCAAGTGTGTTTCTTCATTCATGGCGACAGAGACACCTTGCGAATATGAAGAATATCAACTCTTGTAGTTGTCACAAAACCCTTGGATAGAGCAGCACATGGTTTAAGTTCAAACTAGTTTCTTTATAAAATTAAATGACTGGTTTTGGCTTATGGGGAACTTAAACTTGAAAGTATCTGACTGCCATTTGATGTGCAGTTTCCGATGTCATAAGTTAGAGCTTCTGCAATATTGGTGATCGGAATACTTGAAAATAACGAATTGGCAAAACTGAATTTTTCTCTGGCAGGTGACAACTCCTTGGGCATTTGTAGATGTAAGCTTTGACCTACCACTGGCGATTCTGTAAACTAGTGATCAAACTATATAGATTAATTCTCTTTAAATGCAGTACTCACACTGGAATGGCTTTTCTTCAGTGTGAGTGCGAATAGGCCTCTGAAGTAGTGAGGGTTGGTCAAACCCCTTACCGCTTATTCAACATGTGTGAATCTTCTTCACACCACTCCGACCAGGCGGCATAGTCGAGAGCTCACGTGTTTGGCATTCGCCACCTGCAGTTAACGCCGTGCACGATGGCATGCAGTTGACTGACTCAACAGCAGTTTCAGTCGTATCATATTGTCTTCAGTGAATGCTCCGCTCCTCTCCAATATTAATGTGTTCCAATCTCTAACATGGGCTTATTGATTGATAAAACAGCTGTTTCTGTCAAGATGGGTGTTATGCAACTTGTTTCCCAACAGCATATGCAGATGTGCACCATTTATTCTCAGTGTCGCCCTAATTGAGAGGCCGCATTCATGGAACACAATTTTGCACAATCATTCGCAGGAGTCGGGGTCACTGCATTACTGAAAAGAGTAGATTGTATACTTGTGACAGTGGACTCGGTTCACCTTGCTTAAGATCCACACACACATTGTCTCTTCACATTTGTTATTTGTGGTCATTTGTTATTTGTGGTCAAACCGCCCAAGGACGGATTCAATCTATTCAATTCTTCTCCATGCATGGCATCTGATATTCGCACTCACAAATGGATGGATGGATGCATTGGTGTGTGAAAATCAAAGACCGTTCAAAGGCTAGAATCTCGACCACACTGCACGCACTTGCTTTGCCATTCTCGTCGAAGATATAGTGGTTGCTTTGTTAGTTCACATTTCTCCAGTTAGCCTTTTGACAGCACTAACGAATTTTGCACACGTTCTTTTGTGCTCCCTCTGCAGTGACTCCTTTGATGCCAAAAATTCGTGGGCTTGCCCGCACAAGTCGCGCCATTACCATTACCCAAGCTTTACTATTATTAACACTTCAACTGAGCTAACAGATGCAATTGGCTTCTGAACTTACCTAGTTTACGCTCTTTCTGCTTTACTCTTCCTAACGACCGCATATTACTAAGTAGGGTGAGCATTTTCTGCCACATGCCCACGTCTACAAGTGTTTTCAAGCCAAGTGAACAGTGAGAGAAGCAAAGCTTGGGTAACGGTCGTGATATTTTGTCCCACTGCAATTTTTTCGCAGTCCACCAGATTCGCATCGGTACACTCTAATCACCATATAGTACACGACGCATCTCAGGCACTCATGGCACTTAAACACGTCCATTTAAATTTGCTTCCTTGCTTGCACACCATCAAGCATCATTGAAAACAATGATTTTATGATCATCAACCGACTCGTTTAATAGAAATCATACTTAACTGCATGGCTTAAGTTGCGAGATTGAAGATGCAATTCTTGGCTGAGATAAAGCATATGGTTGGCGTCGGTGTTTTGATTAGAATATGTAACGAAGGCTGAATCAATCTGTCATGAAATACCAAAGAAAAAAGTCCTCTTACTAGGTCATATGGAAGAAATCTCAAGGCAGGATACCAAAGTTGGATTGCCTTACAGTTTCCAAATAACCCTATAGAGCCACTTAAAGCATTGTGTTCCATTCTAAACCACACGATGCGATCAGATGCATCTGTGCATTAATGTCTCGCTCTTACCTGGACAAACGCATTAACATTGGCGGATTGACTGTAAATTGTCCATACGCTGTCGAATTCCACCTATGCTCAGCGTTTTTAGCAATGTGATAATCCTAATTCGGAGCTTCTCACTTTCTTCACAATGCACGAGACCACGAATAGAGCGTCCCAGTGCTCCGAATAACACGTAGTTGAAGATGTGTCGCTCGCAAAATTGGCCCCAAAATGGGTCTTTATCAATTCCCTATTTGGCCTCCCTTCTTGGCTGCGAAATAACTAGCCACAATCAACAGTTGTGATTCATGCTTCCTTTGGAGATGCAAATCCTGCAGCGCAATGTGCGAAACAAAATTTGGAAACCGCTTAGTGAAAATATGAGCAGAAATCATTTAAACACCTCAAAGTCAACCCACATCGGGAGCTGTGATGAATTCACTGAGCAGGCTTGAGTTTTGAGCCAAGTTTGAGCCATTTGCAACAGTGCACTGGTCGGAGTCAGGAGTAGTGAACGGAAAACTCCCGTGTCGTGTATTTTCTACAAGCAGGACAATGAGGCCCATTTCATAATTTGGCCACTGACTCGAAGGCCATTCGGAATATGTACTTCACATCGACACTTTGTCAGCAGAGGAGGTTCCTTGACTTATTCAGCAATTAAGTTCGCTTGCTACTGGTGGTAATGTGAAAGCAGAACGCGAATATGAAGGAGGCTTCAGTTGATACAAATTGGCGTCTTATTTCACGCAAAATATTTTCACGCACTCAAAGAGCAGCTATTCCAAACCGAAATTGAAGGAAGGTATATCTGCGAGAAGGCTCATGTTCAGATCTAGGCGCGACTTGTGCGGGCAAGCCCACGAATTTTTGGCATCAAAGGAGTCACTGCAGAGGGAGCACAAAAGAACGTGTGCAAAATTCGTTAGTGCTGTCAAAAGGCTAACTGGAGAAATGTGAACTAACAAAGCAACCACTATATCTTCGACGAGAATGGCAAAGCAAGTGCGTGCAGTGTGGTCGAGATTCTAGCCTTTGAACGGTCTTTGATTTTCACACACTAATGCATCCATCCATCCATTTGTGAGTGCGAATATCAGATGCCATGCATGGAGAAGAATTGAATAGACTGAATCCGTCCTTGGGCGGTTTGACCACAAATAACAAATGTGAAGAGACAATGTGTGTGTGGACCTTAAGCAAGGTGAACCAAGTCCACTGTCACAAGTATACAATCTACTCTTTTCAGTAATGCAGTGACCCCGACTCCTGCGAATGATTGTGCAAAATTGTGTTCCATGAATGCGGCCTCTCAATTAGGGCGACACTGAGAATAAATGGTGCACATCTGCATATGCTGTTGGGAAACAAGTTGCATAACACCCATCTTGACAGAAACAGCTGTTTTATCAATCAATAAGCCCATGTTAGAGATTGGAACACATTAATATTGGAGAGGAGCGGAGCATTCACTGAAGACAGTATGATACGACTGAAACTGCTGTTGAGTCAGTCAACTGCATGCCATCGTGCACGGCGTTAACTGCAGGTGGCGAATGCCAAACACGTGAGCTCTCGACTATGCCGCCTGGTCGGAGTGGTGTGAAGAAGATTCACACATGTTGAATAAGCGGTAAGGGGTTTGACCAACCCTCACTACTTCAGAGGCCTATTCGCACTCACACTGAAGAAAAGCCATTCCAGTGTGAGTACTGCAAGAAGTGCTTCATCACCAATAGCTCTTGCACAAACCATGAACTGACACACACTGTGAAATATGCGGCAAGGGATTTAACAGACTGTTACTAATCAAGCGGCATATTCTCACTTACACTGAAAAAGACATTTCAGTGGGAGTAATGCAAGGAGAATTTCCTCACCAAAAGCTCCAGAATTTGTCACAACGGGCGGGTGTTCTGGTGTAGACAGGATATGGGGTTGAATGTTCACAGCTTCGTTGAAGAGAATCAATCAGTGGAAAAGGAGGCACGATAGAAAGGTTTGTGCTTGAAAGCGTTTACGATGTGAAAAGTTCTATTTGTCGAGAGGCAAACCTGCATGACACATGCTGTCAAACAAATTCCCGTGATCCTTCTAATGCAAGCTGTGTGGTCGCGGTTATAGTACAAGAAAGGGCTCTTATTCGCACAGAACAGCGCATGGGTTGCAACATTCGAGAGTGCATTTGAAAGAGGTTGGACTGATCCCGACACACAATTTATCAACCACTTGAGTCGGTGGGTTTCAGTCTACCATCAATCTTTCTTCTTCATCCAACCAACTCTTTGTCGCGATATCCAAAACGGCATTTCTGCAATGCTCTTGAGTGATTGGCGAGCACCAGCACCAATGTCAACGGCTTCAGCGAATCGGATGAACTCAAGTTCAATTATTTCCAAGCCATTTGTCAATCTTGCTTCTCTACCTACATTCCACTCTCAACTTAATGTTGACTCCGCTCCAGCCATTAACACAACACGCACCCATACGTTTGAGGAATCGGTACATACTACTTCGCATAGTGTCGCTTCCTGAAGCTGCTTTGGAACAAACTGAATACAGGTTAGTTTCCACATAAATTTGATTCAATTATCCTTCCATGTTCTGCCTCCCATCTGTTACCTCTAATTTTTCCTACTCACAGTGTAGTTCTATTAACGAAGTCAATAGTCAGATGCAGTGGGTTTCGAATCATTTAACTCAGTTACGCTGACTATCTCCGATCAGAATATGTATGTCCTGGCCACATATTTCTATTCTGCCCTTTAATGCAGTTATGTAACGGGCATGCAACCGTATCAAAATCATTTCTAACACGCTAAGTTTTCTATTGCAATGGAAATACGATTAGTGCATGGCCATCAAATTAAAAGTGTATGGAGGAAAATACCCTCCAATATTCCAGCAAAGCGAAGACCTTACATTGTTCCTTAGGACAAATACTAGCAGCAAATGCTAACCTCGTCTCAAACAAGTACTTGTAAGTGAAAATCTATGAGATTGAATTAATTTCACCGTTGAATATTTGTAGACACCTGAAAAGACAGTCAGGAATCAAAGTATCATTAGTTGAACAAAGTGACCACGTTTCAATGGCCAATCGAATGCATGTAACATCATGTGCGGTGTAAACTCGTTTCTGGATAGAAAAAGTATTCAACAATGAAAACAAATTCCGTGAACTTCTATCTGTCGTGCTTTCTTTTCCAGTGATTGATGCGGTTGGATGAAACTGTGAACCCCTTACCGCAAACCTCACACACGCACGGCTTCTCGCCAGTGTGTGTCAGTTCATGGGTTGCGCAAGAGCATTTAGTGGCAAAACACTCTTTGCAGTACTCACACTGGAATGGCTTTTCTTCAGTGTGAGTGCGGATGTGCCGCTGTAGTAGTGCGGGTTGGTCAAATCCTTTGCCGCATACCCCGCACATGTGAACTTTCTTCACACCACACCGACGAAGCGGCATAGTCGAGAGCTCACGTGTTTTGGCCTTCACCGTTTCCAATTGACGCTGCGGACGATGCCATTCAGTTGAACGAATGAACAGCACCATTCATTGTTTGATGTTGATGTGAGTGTATGCTCCACTCCACTACTCTCCAATATAAATATGCTTCAATATCCAATGGGGCTTAGTGATTATACGGTGCAGTGCTACACAATCGCCGCATTAGTTAGGGTGACTTGATTGTTTAAACAGATTAAAGATGGGCACCTTGGCAACTGTTACTTGCTTGTGAAAGTGGCTGAAGATCACCTGTCTTAGCAATTGAATGCATGCGTTCTCTTCACCTTTGCCACTTGCAAGTCAGAACATCCGATGTCTGAACTGTGCATGTCAATAGTTCTAAGTGCCTGGCATTCGAAGCTTGGATTCGCTAATGGACCCGCCGCACTAGATGCAGCCAATGGACTCCGAAGTACATCCAAGTACAATAAACACTGCTAGCCGTCATAGAAACTAAGAAACTAATTTATGTAACTAGTTCCACTTCCAACCCACACCATGCCATCAGTGGATTCCATGATACGATGTGCGATAAGACCTGTGGGCGATGCTAATGGATGTAATGTTATCCAAAATGAAGGAAAATTATTCACAGAATCAGGCTATAATTGGAGTATATTTGCCCTTAGCATGAGCATGTACGCACGTATAATGCGCAGAGCTGGATTAAGTAGGAATGTTACGAATTCAGGCCTCGAATCGAAAGATCTGACTTTGAATAATTTTAATTATCCCCTAACATAGCCGAACTACATTATGATTGACTTGGAGCTGAATTATTCTCAAATAGGTGCAATCAAGGTATCCCGATTGCTATTTATAAGGGAAATCGGAAGTCGCTCCGGCTTAAGTGATGCCAGTCAGCAATTAATTACTGGTTTTCTTGACGGTGCCAAAATCTGACTTAATCCGCATAGATAAAACAACATTAGATGTAACTGATTGCCTTTATGAGCTTGATGCAATACTGCCTATTGATGCCATCATAAACGCCAGAATTCAATGTAATGCCGACAAATGAAATGAAATGCTCAATCACATCATAAGCAAAAGTTATACCTAAGTTAATCTGCAGTTCATTGTCTCTAAAGGTGGCAGGTATAAAGAAACAAATGAGAAACGAGAGCATGCTGGCTTTAAAATCCAAAGAGTGTGATTGATTGGGGTCAAGCAATCAACGCTTAGTTTGGATGCACGAGGTTCGTCTATTGCCACGAACAACTGTTTCAATATTGGCATTTCTCATCTTGAATAGAGTAACGAAATCGCTTAAGCTTTAAAATTGCAAACAATTTATCAGCATAAGTGAAAAGTGTAGCTAAATAATGTAATGGTCAGATCATTTGCCAATGGGCACACCTCTTCTCCTTCCTTACCAGATGCTGGGAGATTTCGGTCGTTGGTAGAGGCCGTGTAAAGGCTGCAGCAGTAGTTTGTGTCCTCTCTCACTAACTTGATCTTGTCTATTCACCAAGGCAACGCGTCCACTGGGAACTATGCGATTTTAAGTAATGTGTGCACTCTGAGAACTGCTGAAATTCTCACTTCAATTGAACTCGGCAAGCTGTGAATATCTTTTCTCGGGTTGCCGGGCTACCTACATTGCCTCATCCAAATCTTCTGCATTATTTTCTTTACAAAAGCTTGTCAAAATTATTACCAGGTAGAGAAAGTGTTAGGCTATCTTTGTGAATTTTGAAAATCTTCTTTGTGTTTGTTCTCCCTGCCTGTACAATAATTGAATCCATCCTAGGTCTGTTCTGAAGCTCTCCTTCAATGCTAACATAGCCAAGGAGAATTTGCACTTAGGCTTTGTTGCGTCCCCTCAATCCACAGTTCGATTTTATAGAGGAAGCCTTAAGTCGAGGGTGAAGTCACGACAACTTTAGTTCATAAGCTGATGTCTAGTTGGACGTTGCAGTAACTTAAACGTTCCCATTCATAATATCATTAATTTGAAACATTTGCGAAAGTTACTTTAGCTGTTTGTACTAAACGAGGTGTTCTTGAGATGGATTTGACAAGCAATCTGTTTTCAACTGCATTTGAAGCAGGAGTTCTCATCTCCCTCTTCGTGTACAGATGCATACCAGCCATATTTCTATGGCTAAGCTATTCGCTCCAAACATCTGGCAGCATTCGTTCTTGTGGATTTGATTTTATTCTCATGTGTGATTGTCAAAGGATCCTGAGGTGGTTTCCTGTTCAAGTGTTCCTGGTATGTTTCCTTCGATATTCTAATTCCTTTTTAAACTTTTAGGCAGTTGCCATATTTGCTTTTGACTGTTTGTACCCTTCATCAAAGTTCCATTCTTTCGCTCTTTCCATGAAAAGTATTTTATAATTTCGTTAAAGTCAACAGAAATATAATGGTTAAGAGCCAGTAATGAATCCATGAAACATCTGTTTTGATTCTCACCCAAGGATGAGTATGAGGTACATAAGAAGTAGGTCGTTTCCATAGCACTTTAAATGCAAAGCATTACTATTAAGTGGCCTGGAAACCTATACTCTGAAGTCCACTTTGAGACAGCGGTTCCTTACTCGGCCCTCTTGTCGTCTGCGAATGGAACTATTGTGGATGGCTATTTACAACAGATACATGCTGCAAAGCAGAGGAATGAGTTATCTGTTAACCACAATGTCTTGATCAAATAGGATGGCAGGCCAATGCCACCGAGACCAGTCTTTAAAATATGCTTCCAATAAGATGTGGAGGCAAAGTGTGAAAATGGTTTGATAAGAAAATTATCGTCTTTCCACTACGCACCGTAAGAGACGTGGCCCTATCACACACATCAGCGTAGCCAATAGACGATCAAGACATAGAACATCTTCACGCTATCATTTGCATACTAGTGACCCAAGGAAATGCTTGACTGCCGATTATTTGGTCAAGTATGAAAACTATAATGGAAATGCTAGGCACGTCATTGTTGTCAAGCCTACATGCAATCTATGTAGTTCGAGTGAGTCAACATGACGAACCACTCCTGTCGGTCACATTCTGCTCTACATTATGATTTATTGTAGCTTGCCCTGCTCGATTTTCTAGTCTCACTGTGTTTTGGCGTGCATTTATGTGGTTTCTTCATTCACTATTGACCCTCGAAATCGACTGCAAGTCAGTTCGAATAATTAATTTCACGTCTTGTTTTACTCCTAGTGCTGCCACATGCAGCACATAACATAGTATATTCCTCAACACTGGTAGATGCAACTTGACAGCTGGATTCCCTGAATCAGGACACCCGAAATTTCAGTTAGCTCAGTAATAACTCGTTTTACTGAAAAAATTTATCGACGGTGTAATTGATCATACGTTTGGTGAAGGGCCATTGTTCTGCTGTCACTATAAATGACACTGGATTAATGTAAATGAGGAATGAAGGCCTTGGTTGTGTGATGCTATTTGGGCAAATTGTGGATAGCGAATCTGCTGATATCAGAAGTGTAGGGGCATTTGAATATGACGTCGGTTAAGTCTGTAGTGTCCAATAAATTATGGAAATACTTTACTCGGATAAGATTGCTCCGGTGTCTCATGAAGGCTCACATATTTTGGGTTCGACAATGTGATAAATATAAATGCATTGATCCTGTACAACTCAGCAACTTTGGTTACAGTAAACATATGCTGAGGTTCTCACTGGACAGTGCATTTCCCCGATGAAACTAACTGAACTGAGTTGAGTCACAGGGCCTATTGTCTCTACCGTAGTACAGCTTGCTGCATTTGATTATCCCTCAGTTTCTTCTGTCCAGTTACAATGCACAATGCGGAGAGGAAATCGCTCTCAGATATTTAATGCGGTCCATATTAGTTTCATCCAATTACTTATTCGGAATTAAATATTTTCTTACTATGTGGTTATAAGGCTTGATGCTGATCTCTGCCATCAGCAGTTTACGCAACATTGACAAAAGGCAGCTTGATTATCTAAACTCCGATAAACCTATCTGTATGATACCTAATCTCTTTTCCAAGCTTAAGTAGCATTGCTTGAGTGAATGGCTGGATTTCACCTCTGGTGAAATTTCAGCTACTTTTGAGAAGCATTTGAATTCAGTCTCCCATTCAGGAGCTTGCGAATCCTAATGGAAGTACGCATTACTATTGCTATGTTTGTTTGATATGCGTTAAGATTTTAAATTACACTGAGACCCGGACTTCCGAGAATTGGAGATGAGATTTGAAAATGCAATATGCAAACCTATCTCCATTTTCAAGGTACTAGACAAATTGAGAGTTGGCATTTTGAATTCATCGGATTTTATCTATAAATGCTATGCATTCTCCTCCTTTCTTCATTACATGCTGGCTCTCAAAAATCCCTGCTGCATTTCACTAACCTATTAGCAGACTCGTTGGCGATAGAATCGTTTAAATTTTAAGATGTGATGGACTGATTCTGACTGAGGAGGCTTTCTCGAAGAGATCCGTCCTAGAGGTACAACACACATTGGACTTGTTCACGTGGCCAGCCAGTTTCATTTAATTAATGGACCGATCAAGCAGATTCTATTCCATCTGCATTAATATGGAAATCTAATTGCGTTCCAGCCTGATTTCTTCCTTTGCTAGTCATAATCATCGAGATGAATTTTTCCTTAAAATTGAATTTTTTGCATTATAAATCTTAAAATCAAATGGACATTTAACACGTAAGGAAATTTAAGTGTGTAGGGCACCATGAAATCGACTTCGACACGCATGAATGTCTATTTGCATCGGTCAGGGTTCCTTTCCCAAAACGACCTTAGCCTAAGTTAATGTGGCAGTTCGGTCTCAAGTATATAGTGTGAGGTTATCTTTGTGCACTTTGGAATTCTTCCGTATGTTCATTTTCCTCACCTGCACAGGATTTGGTAAATTAAGCATCGGTAGCTCCTTCCTATATTCCTCCACAATGTTGGCTCTTTGCGAGTACAGTCCAAGAATCATGCATCCATCCGTATTCTGAATAGTTTGTAGTCGATTGCTATCTTCTCCTCTCAAGACAATAGCGCATAATCCACAAGTGACTGCAGAGTCGACAAAACCCAACCAGAGTGGCTTTCGGTGCTTTGCTTAGACTTCTTGAGTAAAGCAATAGTCGAATTCTTGTCAGTTGCCTCTTCTAGATGTGGTGGGACTCAGTTGTTCAGAATGCAAAAGGCAACAACCAAGTACCTAGAAATGTTCGGTCAGGCGCATTTAATTGTCGAGTTGATTGGGGGGAACCGGGGTGCACCTGTAAAGACTAGCAGTATGTAAAAAGATCTAAAATTGAGACATTCGCTTGAAAAAGGTTCATCATAGCTCAAGATTCCACTTGCAATACTGCTCGCCAAATGATTGAATATTCAGTTGAGTGCAAACGCATTCGCTCACAGTATTATCGCTGTCATTACTGCGAACAACAGCTGCTGGCATTATTTTTCCTTTCTGTGACATCGAATCAGTCATAATTTTACCCATTAGGCGTCGAATAACCGTTGCTGCGGATGCATTCAGAGCAGTTCAGAACCAGTCCACCTTGACTACATACTTTTGATTGGACATTTAAGGCGTAGTCACAAGCACGGATCACTAACAATTGACAAACTACGACCAGAAGTGCATGCTTACGCGTAACCAGTTTTAGAGGCAGTATTGAGAACCCTTATGCTTCCATTACCACTGGAGTTCGCTTCACTTCAAGTCTACCAATAATATTGCATGCGATGGGTAATTCAACGTCCACAAGAGTAATCTAGCTGATGCGTTTGCCCAACGAAATCGCGTTCCATCATGTGGATCGTCCAGCACGAGGGAAGCAGATAAACACACATTCAGCAAAATCATTCGCAAGATTTGAGGTTCCGTATATTTGCCTGACCTACAGTTAAGCATGATCGAATAAAATTTTGAGAAGTGGAGTGCTCGCTCACTAACAGGAAGGCATTCATAGCATTGTCAAACTGACGCGCGACCCACAGTGTTTTGTGAGTTCGTTGTCTTTCGTCACTGAAAATGCTGACGTTTGTCCGCAACTCCAACTCATATGACTGTGCCTGCCATTCCTGCTCAGTGCTGCAATCCTTAGCCCGGTGGGTATGAGATTACCACCTTAGAGCAAATAATGCAGGGTAAGTGAACCTTCAGCTTGATTAACGAGAGTGCTTTGTCTGATATTCAGCTCTCTGCATCTGCTCATGATGAAACCGCTTGAGATGTGGAGGTGTGGTGATGTGTCCACAGGTTTTAATTCGCAGATTTAACGAAAATAGATGCGAAACAGGGCAGCCTTTGTGCGCAGGCAACGTCAACTGAAACTTCCAATTGCTGCTCTGTTCTGTGTATATGAATTCCTCTCCTCGAATAACTTTGCAGAAAGACAGCAAGCAGGAAGGTTAAATTGTGCTCCAGCGAAAGCATTCATTGCCGATCATGAGCGCAATTCGTCCACCTTCTTAACCTCTTAACTTCGTTATCCCCCAATGAGTGAAACTTATTGCATCAAAACACGCATCGCGACACTATGCGCATGCTTGTGCACATTTAATCCAACAGCTCGTCACTTGATGGTCCATAGTTCTCACCACTCTCGTTGCGAAACTATCCAACCAGCCACCCAAACAATGATCACTGGCAGAGCGGCTAAGTAGGGTAGAGTATAATTACCAGCCGGCGGCATTTCGATGTCTGCAAATATTCTAGAAACGTCAAAGCACCACGACTCCTACTGCTGCCTTTATTTCAAATTTGATCAACTCTCATCTGAAATAGGCAACGCCATCTTAGGGCATGCCTTTTCGACGGCAGCGGAACATTTGATCTGGAGAACTCTTTGCCTCTCAGAGCAAATCAACACATCTCCGTCTGCTTATTTGGCATTTTCCGAAGTAGCCAGTGGTCAAGTGAAATCATTTTCTTCAAATTCAAATCGCCAGATGCTATCCTCTCAAACCGCCAAATACATTGAGCCCAAATAACTCACTGGATAAATTTATGAATTTATTGATACAAAAACTCATCACAACTAAACGTGTCACGAAGTTTTCTGATTCGATGCTCTTTTTATAATCACAATGTGTTTTGTAGAGCTTTGGGAGAATGCATCCTGCACAACAGCAATTTGGTTATGCCTCGGTTTTATCATCGGGTGTGGCATATTCACTGGTCTTGATGAATTTGACAAGCCAAGCGAAGACGAAACAGGCTGCAATGTTAGACTGCGTTTAGCCTGCAGCCCTTTTCTGCGCTTCACCACTCTCCCACGTGGCGAATTCAAGAGCACTGAAGGCCTTGCACTTTGATGGCAGCTTGCAACGTGTCTCAATTGAAGCTTCTGTTGCCGCAAGGTCATCTCCTTCTCTTCGTTTTAAATGTCAGGCCAGAGGCCTGGCAGCGCGCCACTTCTCCTCCCGTTCCCAATGCTGGTAGAGTTCGGCTGTTGGTAGAGGCCGTGTAGAGGTAGCAACAGTAGTTTGTGTACTCCCTCACCGGTCTGCTCCAGTCCCTTCTCCATGCCATTGCACCCACTGGGGATTATGCAGTCTTGAGAAGAAGGCGCAAGTTGAGAAATGAATGAACCTTGAGTACTGCTGCCATCCTCACCACAATTGAACTCGGCTCTCCGTGAATGGCTTTTCTCGGGTTGCCGAGCTGCCTCCGTTGCCTCACCCAAAACTGAGCCCGAATCCTCTGCACTACTATCTTCATCCAAATTCAGTTTTCAATCCAGATCTACATTTGGCATCATCTTTCCGCAAATTAGGTTGACTTTGATCTGATGGAGCCACATGCCCTCACCTTATTTATAGGCCTCAGTGTGTGTGAGCTGTAGTTCATTTGGCTAGTAAGTTCTACTAAGCTTAAGGCTATCATCTGTATCTCGACTAGTGAGAGTTCGCTCATTATCACTCGTGACTGAGTGCGAATCGGCAAGCGAAATGCTGACCCCATTTTATGCTGGTCTGCATTATTTGAAACGCACATCCTACAGGTGCTACGCAAAGAATGCAATTTCGTTTGCGATAACTTCATCCAGTGTGAGTACTGCAAGAAGTGCTTCATCACCAATAGCTCTTGCACAAACCATGAACTGACACACACTGTGAAATATGCGGCAAGGGATTTAACAGACTGTTACTAATCAAGCGGCATATTCTCACTTACACTGAAAAAGGCATTTCAGTGGGAGTAATGGAAGGAGAATTTCCTCACCAAAAGCTCCAGAATTTGTCACAACGGGCGGTAGTTCTGGTGTAGACAGGATATGGGGTTGAATGTTCACAGCTTCGTTGAAGAGAATCAATCAGTGGAAAAGGAGGCACGATAGAAAGGTTTGTGCTTGAAAGCGTTTACGATGTGAAAAGTTCTATTTGTCGAGAAGCAAACCTGCATGACCTACGCTGTCAAACAAATTCCCGTGATCCTTCTAATGCAAGCTGTGTGGTCGCGGTTATAGTACAAGAAAGGGCTCTTATTTGCACAGAACAGCGCATGGGTTGCAACATTCGAGAGTGCATCTGAAAGAGGTTGGACTGATCCCGACACACAATTTATCAACCACTTGAGTCGGTGGGTTTCAGTCTACCATCAATCTATCTTCTTCATCCAACCAAGTCTTTGTCGCGATATCCAAAACGGCATTTCTGCAATGCCCTTGAGTGATTAGCGAACACCAGCACCAATGTCAGCGGCTTCAGCGAATTGGATGAACTCAAGTTCAATTATTTCCAAGCCATTTGTCGATCTTGCTTCTTTACCTACATTCCACTCTCAACTTAATGTTGACTCCGCTCCAACCACCAACACAACACGCACCCATACGTTTGAGGAATCGGTACGTACTACTTCGCATAGTGTCGCTTCCTGAAGCTGCTTTGGAACAAACTGAATACAGGTTAGTTTCCACATAAATTTGATTCAATTATCATTCCATGTTCTGCCTCCCATCTGTTACCTCTAATTTTTCCTACTCACAGTGTAGTTCTATTAACGAAGTCAATAGTCAGATGCAGTGGGTTTCGAATCATTTAACTCAGTTACGCTGACTATCTCCAATCAGAATATGTATGCCCTGGCCACATATTTCTATTCTGCCCTTTAAGTATCTACTGTCTTCAGGTCCCATGTAAATGCAGTTATGTAACAGGCATGCAACCGTATCAAAATCAGTTCTAACACGCTAAGTTTCCTATTGCAAGGGAAATACGATTAGTGCATGGCCATCAATTAAAAGTGCATGGAGGAAAATACCCTCCAATATTCCAGCAAAGCGAAGACCTTGCATTGTTCCTTAGGACAAATACTAGCAGCAAATGCTAACCTCGTCTCAAACAAGTACTTGTAAGTGAAAATCTGTGAGATTGAATTAATTTCACTGTTGAATATTTGTAGACATCTGAAAAGACAGTCAGGAATCAAAGTATCATTAGTTGAACAAAGTGACCACGTTTCAATGGCCAATCGAATGCATGTAACATCATGTGCGGTGTAAACTCGTTTCTGGATAGAAAAAAAGTATTCAACAATGAAAACAAATTCGGTGAACTTCTTTCTGTCGTGCTTTCTTTTCCAGTGATTGATGCGGTTGGATGAAACTGTGAACCCCTTACCGCAAACCTCGCACACGCACGGCTTCTCGCCAGTGTGTGTCAGTTCATGGGTTGCGCAAGAGCTTTTGGTAGTGAAGCACTTCTTGCAGTACTCACACTGGAATGGCTTTTCTTCAGTGTGAGTGCGGATATGCCGCTGCAGTAGTGCGGGTCGGTCAAATCCTTTGCCGCATACCCCGCACATGTGAACTTTCTTCACACCACTCCGACTAAGCGGCATAGTCGAGAGCTCACGTTTTTTGACATTCACCGTTTCTACTTGACGCTGCGGACGATGCCATTCAGTTGGCTGTTTGGACAGCACCACTCTTTGTTTGATGTTGATGTGAGTGTATGCTCCACTCCACTACTCTCCAATATAAATATGCTTCAATAAACAATGAGGCTTAGTGATTATGCAGTGCAGTGCTACACAATCGTCGCATTAGTTGGGGTGACTTGATTGTTTAAACAGAGTTAAGATGGGCACCTTGGCAACTGTTACCTGCTTGTGCAAGTGGCTGAAGATCACCCGTCTTAGCAATTGAACGCATGCGTTCTCTTCACCTATGCCACTTGCAAGTCAGAACATATGATGTCTGAACTGTGTTTGTCATCGCAGCGCGTGGAGCATATTTGGCTAGAATGCTCAAGCTACAAATGCATGATTACCATCGGGGCAACCCTCTTGATGATAGGTTCGTTCATACGTTAATAACAACTGCATTACTTCGAAAACCAGGTCCTCTAGGCAGAATGTAAGCACAATCAATGGAATTGGCGGACACAATAACTAATGCTTTTCAGATTCGCAAAACATTTGCATCAATGTCTTACACTGCATTGATGCTTAACCAATAGCCAAAAGACATCAACCTTACCAACTTGCTAATGCATTATTTAATGGCAGATGTCTTATTGAATATATTCTTTGCATTCACGGAATCCCTTGAGCCAGGTCATCATTTTACCCACGGGACAGCACTAACGAATTGTGCACACATTCTTTTGAGCTGCCTATCCAATGACTACTTTGATTCCACAATTTGTGGTCTCCACACACAAGTCGTGCACCGGTCTGAGCATTAGCCTTCTCTAAGATATAACTACCTCCGATTTCGGGTTAGAATAGCTGCTCTTTGACTGCGTGCAAATATTTTGCGTGAAAGGAGACGCCAATTTGTATCAACCGAAGCCTCCTTCATATTCAGGTTCTGTTTTCATACCACCGCCAGTAGCAAGCAAACGTAATTGCTGAATAAGTAAAGGAACAACCTCTGCTGACAAAGTGTTGATGTGAAGTAGATATTCCGAGTGGCCTTCTAATCAGCGGCCAAATTAGGGAATGGGCCTAATTGTCCTAATTGTTCTGCTTGTAGAAAATCCAGAATACGCGCGTTTTCAGTTCACGATTTCTATCTTCAACCAGTGCAGCGGTGTAAATGACCCAAACAATGCTCGGAAATCAAGCCTGCTCAGTGAATTGATCGCAGCTTCTGATGCCGGTTGACTTTGAGGCATTTATCTATTTTCTACTCATTTTTTTCACTGAGCAGTTTCGGAATGCTGTTTCGCACATTGCACTGTAGTAGTTACATCTCCAAAGGAAGCAAAAATCACAACTGTTGATTGTGGCTAGTTTTTTCGCAGTCAAGAAAGAAGGCCAAATAGGTAATTGACAGAAACCCATTTTGGCGCGAATTCCCTGAGTGACACATCTTCAACTGAGTGCTATTGGGAGCACTAGAATGCTCCGTTTGTGGTCTCGTGCATTGTGTAGAAAGAAAGGGCTACGATGTAGGATAATCACACTGCTTAAAACACTTAGCAGCAGCCTAAGTAAAAAAGCAAGTGTAAATCGACGCGTTAAAGTACCATGAGTGCCCGAAATGCGTTGTTTAACATTTGGTGATTACAGTGCAACGATGCTTAGGTTCGCGAATCTGGTGGACTGCGAATGGACAGCGAGGTCGTACGAGACCGAACCTGCACATGGACTGATGCTAAAGTCCTTTTGTGAAGGGAACCATGGCCGATGCAAATAGACAATTATGTGAGTCGAAGTCAAATTCAGAGTGCTCTGCACAACACAATTTCCCTATGTGGTAAATGCAGTGTGCTCAAGATTCCAGCCTTCAAATGTTCGCAAGGTTTGAGGTTCCGTATATTTGCCTGACCTACAGTTAAGCATGATCGAATAAAATTTTGCGAAAAAGAGTGCTCGCTCACTAACAGGAAGGCAATGGTTAAATCTCAGCCATTCATAGCATTGTCAAACTGACGCGCGACCCACAGTGTTTTGTGAGTTCGTTGTCTTTCGTCACTGAAAATGCTGACGTTTGTCCGCAACTACAACTCATATGATTGTGACTGAAATTCCTGCTCATTGCTGCAATCCTTAGCCCAGTGGGTATGAGATTACCACCTTAGAGCAAATAATGCATGGTAAGTGAACCTTCAGCTTGATTAACGAGAGTGCTTTGTCTGATATTCAGCTCTCTGCATCTGCTCATGATGAAACCGCTTGAGATGTGGAGGTGTGGTGATGTGTCCACAGGTTTTGATTCGCAGATTTAACGAAAATAGATGCGAAACAGGGCAGCCTTTGTGCGCAGGCAACGTCAACTGAAACTTCCAATTGCTGCTCTGTTCTGTGTATATGAATTCCTCTCCTCGAATAACTTTGCAGAAAGACAGCAAGCAGGAAGGTTAAATTATGCTCCAGCGAAAGCATTCATTGCCGATCATGAGCGCAATTCGTCCACCTTCTTAACCTCTTAACTTCGTTATCCTCCAATGAGTGAAACTTATTGCATCAAAACACGCATCGCGACACTATGCGCATGCTTGCGCACATTTAATCCAGCAGCTCGTCACTTGATGGTCCATAGCTCTCACCACTCTCGTTACGAAACTATTCAACCAGACACCCAAGCAATGATCACTG
Source organism: Moniezia expansa (assembly GCA_019097775.1). Taxonomy (NCBI): domain Eukaryota; kingdom Metazoa; phylum Platyhelminthes; class Cestoda; order Cyclophyllidea; family Anoplocephalidae; genus Moniezia; species Moniezia expansa. The sequence continues at coordinate 36,757 of JADFDV010000215.1, forward strand.
GCAGAGCGGCTAAGCAGGGTACAGAATATTTACCAGCCCGCGGCATTTCGATGCCTACAAATATTCTAGAAACGTCAAAGCACCACGCCTCCTACTGCTGCCTTTATTTCAAATTTGATCAACTCTCATTTGAAATAGGCAACGCCATCTTAGGGCATGCCTTTTCGACGGCAGCGGAACATTTGATCTGGAGAACTCTTTGCCTCTCAGAGCAAATCAACACATCTACCGTCTGCTTATTTGGCATTTTCCGAAGTAGCCAGTGGTCAAGTGAAATCATTTTCTTCAAATTCAAATCGCCAGATGCTATCCTCTCAAACCGCCAAATACATTGAGCCCAAATAACTCACTGGATAAATTTATGAATTTATTGATACAAAAACTCATCACAACTAAACGTGTCACGAAGTTTTCTGATTCGATGCTCTTTTTATAATCACAATGTGTTTTGTAGAGCTTTGGGAGAATGCATCCTGCACAACAGCAATTTGGTTATGCCTCGATTGTATCATCGGGTGTGGCATATTCACGGGTCTTGATGAATTTGACAAGCCAAGCGAAGACGAAACAGGCTGCAATGTTAGGCTGCGTTTAGCCTGCAGCCCTTTTCTGCACTTCAACACTCTCCCACGTGGCGAATTCAAGAGCACTGAAGGCCTTGCACTTTGATGGCAGCTTGCAACGTGTCTCAATTGCAGCTTCTGTTGCCGCAAGGTCATCTCCTTCTCTTCGTTATAAATGTCAGGCCAGAGGCCTGGCAGTACGGCTCTTCTAATTCCATTCCCATTGCTGGTAAAGTCCGGCTGTTGGTAGAGGCCGTGTAGAGGTAGCAACAGTAGTTTGTGTACTCCCTCACCGGTCTGCTCCAGTCCCTTCTCCATGCCATTGCACCCACTGGGGATTATGCAGTCTTGAGAAGAAGGCGCAAGGTGAGAAATGAATGCACCCTGATAATTGCTGCCAACCTCACCGCAATTAAACTCAGCAATCTGTGAATGGCTTTTCTCGGGTTGCCGAGCTGCTTCCGTTGCCTCACCCAAAACTGAGCCCGAATCCTCTGCACTACTTGCTTCACCCAAGGTCAGTTCACCTTCCAGATCCACGTTTGGCATCATCTTGCCACAAATATAGTAGACTGTGAGCTGACGGACCCACAGGCCCTCACCCTATCCATACGCCTCAGTGCGTGTGTGAGCTGTAGTTCAATCGGCTAGTAAGTTTTACTAAGCTTAAGGCTATCGTCTGTATCTCAACTAGTGAGATTTCGCTCAATATCATTCGTGACTGAGTGCGAATCGGCAAGCGAAATGCTGACCGCATTTTATGCTGGTCTGCATTATTTGAAACGCACATCCTACAGGTGCTACGCATAGAATGCAATTTCGTTTGCCATAACTTCATCGAGTCACATGTACGTCTCATCAGCCACTTCAGTGTCTGATTGGCTGACCGTGATTTTGCGCGGACTGTAGACATTTGTATTAATTTGGGGTAAATTTATTAAATGTTGATCATTTAGCATGAATGACGCAAATAAAGACGATTTCCGTTTTATTGACAGCACTTGATAACAGTGGTTGTGGCCTATCGAGAGGTCATTTGTATTGCATTCAGTGTGGATTGTTTCAATGTGTCCCAATCATACTACTGATCCTAAGTTCAATTCAGACTCCCGCTACTTTTTACCCCTCTCTCCCTCAAGCCTTCCCATCCTTCTATTACCACCCTCCTTTTAACCCTCCCCACTTCCTCCTGCATCCATGCCCCCCTATCTTCAGTCCTACTCTCTTCTTCCCCCTCCCCCCTCGAACCTCCCCTCTCCTAATCATCCTCCTCCCCCCCTCGATTACTTCCTTTTCCCAGATTCCCTACCCCTCCCTTCCCTATTTAGCTTACAAGCCAATTCTGTACTTTGATGCCAAATAAATCGAGAGTATGTTGATGGGTGAGGCAGCGTTTGGCGATCTCAACATTTCTTAGGTTGTGTGCTAACAAAAGGAGCTGACTCAAACATCTGATGGCGTATTTAGCGTAACTGAATAAAACGATCGAAACCCACTATATCTGACTATTGACATCGTTAATAAGTGTCGCATCGGACGTTGACGTTTCAAAAGTACATTTTAGCTGTATTAGGAAAGTAGAATGACACATAAGGAAAGCAGAAGATGGAGTATAACTGATTCAAATCTAAGTGAACTACCTATGTTCGGTTTGTTCCAAAACAGCTTCAGGTAACGATACCATGCGAAGTCGCATTACCGAGTCCTAAAACGTATAGGTGCGCTTTGGTGTTAATGGTTGGGGCGGAGTCGACATCAAGTTGAGAGTGGAATGTCGATAGGTGAGAAGCAGATTTACGATTGGCGGGAACGAATCGAACTGTAGACTGAATTATTCGAAGTCATCGATTCGCTGGGTGGCATTGCCATTGTGTTGCTGTTCTCCATTTGATAGTCTGTATTGAAGTAGCCAGTGATCAAGTGAACTCATCTGTGCAAATTCATAATCGCGAAATGTATTCTCCCAAACCGTCAAATACATTGAGGTAGACGGCTCTTCCTCGGCAGCATCATTGGGTTTGTCTAGTCTATTGTTGTTGATGAATTTGACAGGCGAACCGTTGATGAACACAATGCGATAGTAAACTGCACTCTGCCTGGAGCTCTGAGGGCCGACATGAATTTGATTGGAAATAACACCACAGTCCAGTTTCTGTGCTTCGTCACTTCCACGTAGCGAATTCACAAGCACCGAAGGCCTTTCACCGTGATGACAGCCTGCCATGTCTCGACTACAGTTGATGGTAACAGCAGTGCAGATCAACGGTCGAAGGTATTTATGATATCGGAGTCAGAATGTTGTCAACAGCGCGCGTTGAAATCAACCAGCGATGAAAGTAATGGTTGGAGGTCATTGATGAATTTTAATTTTGAAGAGCATTGGGACCTCTGCTTCGCCGAACATAGTGCCAATGGTGGCAATGTTTGCCAATCGTTGTGGTACCCCCGTCTGCAGTTATCTGGGTGCGCAGAAACTGCTACAAACCATGGCATCTACCAAGTGGACAGTAAATTATTTCGACGAACGGATTTGCAGTTATCTTGTAAATCTTTCCATGCAATTCGAATGCGATTCTCCATTGTTTAGTCTGGTGCTGTTTTTCGCAGCATTAAGGAGTAACTCCAAGTGTGACATCACAGCGATTTGCAAACTCCTTTGGTTGAAAGCCACTGTGCACAACTTCTAAAGCAATAGTAGTGAAATGTAGGATTATAAACACGCAAGTGACCTTTGCGTTTATTTTTAGTTCAAAGGCAGCTGCAGAGATAACGCAGCAGTAAAGGTAACCTCATCTTTGAGTCAAGCGTTGTTTCAGCTAGATTCTTTAGTGCATTAGAATAGATGAACTCTTTCGAATTTCCGTTGCGCATTACATTGTTCAAACATGCCTCTGTTAAATAACGAACTTTTTATATTATTTTAATCGCGACTCTCTTTGCGGAGGAGGATTCCGACCGTTGTCATAGCAATCCAAAGCATGTAGCTATGCGGCGATTGGGAGAGACAGTGGTAGTGCGAGCTATGACTGCGCAATGTCATTCATACCCATGAGCACATATGCGGTGTGATGTCTAGCAGTGAGGAGTTGAAGAAGCTGACTCCATCAATCCTCGATGCTGAGTAATACTTCCCACTTGTGGGTTCTAGCACAGTTAAAGATTGGTTAAAGATTGGCTTGGTACCATCCTACGGGGCCCAGTGCTTTTCATGGCTTTGTTCTGATGGAAAGCTCAGGTCTGTTCCTTACAGGTGACATAGGAGCTTCTAGAAATGCAGATGTAAATTTGATCAGTGCGTACAAACAACTATCCTAAAGCCCACATCTCACATTTGAAAGCGCTTTGTAAAATGCCAAAATTGGAACGTTGGAGGACACAAAGAGTCAAATGCAAAAAGTGCGACTGCCTGATGCCCCGAACAAAATACACAATAATTGAAAGGAATATACCAGGAACACCAGGGAAGAGAACTACTTCAGGACCCTTTGACAATTACACATGAGGATATCCTGAAATCTGTCAAAATGGCTGCTGCCAGATGTGTGGAGCGAAGAATGGAGGCGAAGAAAAAATGGGTGACATACAGCTTTACATAGGGGGAGAGGTGAGAAATCTGCTATAAAGCAGTTTTGAAAAATTACCTTCCAACTGATCTCAAGAAACGACCACTTATAATATCTACACACACTACCTATCAGCAGTTTATATGGTACAAGAATTCAACAGTGAAATTTATTCAGACGAGGTAAGTACTTGCTACTAGTATTTGTCCTAGGGTACATGCCAGATTTTCGCGTTGCTGGATATGGAGGCATTCGCGTTCATGCACTTTTAATGATGAGATTGCTGATATCGTATTTTCATGCAATAGAAATCTTAGCATGTGAACTGATTTTGATACGGTTACGGGCTATTACCTATCTCCGTTTTCATGGGACCTAAAAACAGCAGATGCTTAAAGGAAAGAATAGAAATGTGTGTCCAGATGTACGCATTCAGACTTCAAGCCAATTCTGTACTTTGATGCCAAATAAATCGAGAGTATGTTGATGGGTGAGGCAGCGTTTTGGCGATCTCATACATTTCATTAGGTTGTGTGCTAACAAGAAAGGAGCTGACTCAAACATCTGATGGGCGATATTTAGCGTAACTGAATCAAACGATTCGAAACCCACTATATCTGACTATGACATCGTTAATAAGGTTTCGCACGGACGTTGACGTTTCAAAAGTACATTTTAGCTGTATTAGGAGAAAGTAGAATGACATAAATGGAAGCGAAGATGGAGTATAACTGATCAAATCTAAGTGGAAACTAACCTATGTTCGGTTTGTTCCAAACAGCTTCAGGTAACATACCATGCGAAGTCGCATGTACCGATCCTAAAACGTATAGGTGCGCTTTGTGTTAATGGTTGGGGCGGAGTCGACATCAAGTTGGAGTGGAATGTCGATAGGTAGAGAAGCAAGATTTACGATTGGCGGGAAAGAATCGAACTTGTAGACTGAATTAATCTGAAGTCATCGAATTGCTGGGTGGCATTGCCATTGGTGTTGCTGTTCTCCATTTATAGTCTGTATTGAAGTAGCCAGTGATCAAGTGAACTCATTCTGTGCAAATTCATAATCGCGAAATGTTATTCTCCCAAACCGTCAAATACATTGAGGTAGACGGCTCTTCCTCGGCAGCCATTGGGTTTGTCTAGTCTATTGTTGTGATGAATTTGACAGCGAACCGTGATGAAAACAATGCGATAGTAGACTGCACTCTGCCTGGAGCTCTGAGGGCCGAACATGAATTTGATTGGAAATAACACCACACGTCCAGTTTCTGTGCTTCGTCACTTTTATATCTTGCAACCGTTGATATCACAAGCTGCCATACATATGCAATCTGTCTATTCGCTACTCACTCCTTTCCAAAACAATAACATATTCATTGCTTTCATCCACATTCTTACTAAGCCATCAGCCTCCAGAAGACAACAAGAAACACCCTTTTGT
>JADFDV010000217.1:0-32910 GCA_019097775.1 Moniezia expansa
GAATGTATGCTATGTATAGCCGATTGGCATGAAAACATATTAAACTCAGTGCGCCTTATCTGCTAAAATCGGTGGTATCTATACTCCGGAATGCAAATACCTTATTAAGCTTATGATACATGGCATTAAAATGTGCACTGAAGAGTCAATAAGATGGTCTAAGAGAACACAATAAATATCAACTAGAAACTTAATGATTTTGAAAATTTGCAACACCTCACTGGGCTTTTGACAGGAAATTAGCTGTCTTCTTCCTAACCAAATGTAAGAATATGAGGTGTTGCTCACATAACGTAAACAAATCAAACATCATCAGGTAGGCTGCAATGCGAAGGTCAGTTCGTGTTTTCATAGCAGTACGATGGGCTCAAGTTTATACACCTAAAGATTGGACTTTCGATGCAACCGGGAAAACATACTTGGGAGGATCACCTTCAGAAGCCAACTAGGCTGAACCAGTGCAAAAACTGGTCTTCAGATGAGGCGCGTGGAGTAGCATACAAGTGATGTCTCATTAAATCAATTTCGATGAATAGAATAGCGCTTATGGGAGGCTTCTTTTCAAAAAAGGTCTGCGGCGACATGACAGACAATCACAATGTTAGATTAGAAATATTTTTGTCGATCATTATACGAGACAATTTTAAATTCTGACTTAAAAATTTCGATCTACAATTTAGCAAAAAGATATTTCGAAAGAAAAAACATCCTTATTAACTTAATATAAGTAATATGATAAATTAATCGAATAAAAATGGGGAAAGATCAGAAACGAATCGCTAAGATTGACAGTAGAACTATCGAGAAAACTTTATAGTGTCAACGCGTCAAGGACTTTAAACAGGCTTGCATATTAGCTTAATGCTTTCCTCTGTTGCTATGTGATGCATCCGCGATTTCGAGTTGCACTGTTTGACTTTGGAATTGATCAGCACGCTCTGCTGCCCCAATAATATGAAACCAATATCAAATGTGCATTGTTCATGATGTATAACTGTCGCTTGTATTTAAGATATGTCGTCCCATCGATCATGGTTGTGCTTGAATTCGCTTGATAATCTAAGCGTGATCTTGTCCGAACATGCCCTCCTAACACTCCCTTACAATATGACTCTCATGGAAGGATTCCACAATCAGTGCAGAAAGGGCAAACTGAAGGGCACTTGCACCATGCCAGGTGATGTAGGAATCCCAAATGCTAAACTGAACCCTTAAGTTCAATGCGAAATTGAAAATAAGACAGCTTATATCTTCGAGGTTCAGACTTTAATCACCACCTTTATTCGATTACTGGGTTAGCTTAATTTCTAGCCCAAAATATCTGCCTATCTAATGTAATATTTTAATTTTGATCCGAAAAGGAATGACATGCAAAAAATGGTGCGTTTGGAAGGTTCCACGGGAGAAAAAGTATGCGTTTGAATGAAAAGTTAAGGAATCATTCAGTGTAAGATAGTTGGAAATTGTTGGTAGCCAAAGAGCTGAGGGAAACTACTAGCTGCAGAATAATGAAAGAGTGAGCTAAAGGGATATAGGGAGAGGTGGAGGTTACCGCGGGACCTTCTGGCACCCATCCCCACTTTCCAGCACTAGACTTTGTCAATTTCGGGCTTCTCACTCAACTAAGCTCACAGTAATGAAAGCTTTAGTTCTCAGAGAAGACGGCTTCTCCACCCGCCTCCACTTGCTGGATTACAGACGCACGCCACCGCGCCGCCAGCTGACTGACATCACATTCTCTTACAATCCATTCCTGCCTTTTGTTCTGACTTCTTCTTTTCATTAATCTCAGTACAGCACCCACTTTCTTTCTTACGCACTCTAAATCTGTATAAATGATTGCACTGTTTCTTAGCAGGTTTAATTATAGTCTAGGGGGCAGGTTTTTTTGGGGCAAATTTGCTAGCTTCTTATTCTCATTCCAAAGGTCAAGATGAGGCTCTACAGCCTCGTTTTCATTTCTAACAGAAGTAGTAATGTTTAAATTATATGGAAGGTTAAATCTTGCAAAGCATTGATGCTAAAGCAAATTGAAGTAGCAGAGATTGTGTGCGATGCTACTCTTAGCTTTCCAGAGCAGGATTACTATTAATTTTTGAGTTCCTTTGCATTGTGGCAATCCATTAAATGTTCTTGCGAAACTGATTTAGGTTTATGCAGCTCTACAACCTGGTGAATCATCATTGATTTCGCCTTGCAAAAGAAGTCACTATATTAACTGATCATCATTGCGTTAGCTCTGATCTTGGAACTGAATTATCCACTGTCCGCCATTAGCCTAGAGACTTGCCCTAATGGGTGAAAATAAGTAATAACAGGATGCTGTGTTTCATGAAGAAGGGCTCGTTCGTATCAGCAGAAATTCGTAAAGTCAAACACTTTGGACTGAATAATTTCAAAGTCACGCCACATATCTTCTGGCTAAAATGACGTAGCCAAGCAGTTCCCTCTCTAATTTTACTGAATTTGAGTGAATCTTTGCCTGGATTTCGGCTAACTGCCTTATTTTTATATAATTTGCTTAATCTTCTGATGTCTCTTCTTTTAAATCTCTCCCTTCAAATTAGCATCTAATGCCTTATTAATCAATTTCTGTCGAATCCGTTACAACAATGGTGACTTTGCTTTCCACAAAGTGCTAGCATTTGATTGACCTGTCATAACTTTATTTTGTGCCTCTCCTTTGAACAAAAAATTGGATGTGAGACTAAGCTTAGTTTACTGAGAACTAAACATTCTATTATCCGACTAGCATTGCATTTGAAATTAAGAAAAATTAAAGAGAGGTTGATTGAACTAATTAGATCATGCCAAATAAACGCCTTTACTTTGCAAGGTGTCATAATGACATGTGCATGCAATTACAAATTAAAGCGCTGCACTAAAATGCCTCTTTTTAACCTATAATGACTTATAATTTGGTATATCAAGATAAGTGCGATGATAACCATAGCCCAAAACAGAAGCTAATTAACATCTATTGCTTGATTACTATAGTTTATCATAACAGCTTAAATTGATCAACTCGATAATTTTGAATACTGTGTAGTCACCTTTACTTTCTGCTTAATTTAGGTAAGAAGTAGCTGCGCGGTTCGCTCCCAAAATTCTTCGAATGGCGTGGCATTTGTTAATGCATTTTACGGTACGATCCGAAAAAAATGCTGACAATACCTTTACTATCGATTCTTGAGTTTCTTAGCACATGGCTAAATGGCTACAACCAATTGTATTGGATGTTTCGAGTACAGTACTCTTAATGCAGAAGTCCACGAAAAAAGTGTCGGCACATCTAAAAGTTAAATTTGCGCTATTTACTGACATACTCAATGAACAAAAAAAAGAGCGACTAATGCTTCTAGGTACCAGAAGGAAAACCTATTCTACTTATGTTGTACCACCCAGTTAATAATTTAGCCTTGCCCTATGATTAGAAAATGATTAAATAAATTGGAAAAATTTGATCTCGGTGATCCCTTGTATCACACCATCATTTTTTCCTTAAAATCTTGTAAATAAAGCCCATGGATTAGTTTTTAGACATTCTTTGCTCCTGTTGGCAAGTTTGACTATAGTCTGGATTGATTTTGGCACATGAATCGATTACTTAGTCGAATGGATTTGCAGCCCTAATTCTGCTGGTATTTCCACGGTTAGTTTCTGAGATCTTCAGTGCTTACTTTGAAATAATGGCAAACAAGTGAATATACTTAAACAAGCGCTTACAAATGTGCGGAATATTTTGATCTTCATCACTAATTATAGTATTGTATTTCAGATCATGTTAGCCTTTGATATTATGGGGATCTCAATCGAGCGTAGAAACAACAACAAGCTTGATAAATCTATATTTTTAGGTCATTTAGTGTGAAATTATGTGTACTGGTAAGACATCAAAGCAAGGTAAGGCATTAAGTTCTTGCTACTGTGCTGTGACATTTCACATAAGCGTCGAAAGCCAGACTTGGTTCAGAGCAAGTGAACCAGCATGATTTAATATGTAAGATAGGAATTGCAAGAAAACCATAACTTAGCAGAGAATAGTGTTAGTGGAAAAATCAAAACTCATTATAAATTAGGGAAGCAAACATATAATGCGTCACGATTCAAGGCGACGCTTGGTCTGGCAGTCAGTAACTTAGTGTCTGTAGGGTGTTGAGCCACAGAAATGGTGTGCAAACTGAGTCATAAATATATGTGAGCCAAGATGTCGGGCTGCCTGGCATTTCATTAATGAAAGCTCACACTGCTCGCATTGCAATTTAACGCTTTGGTGAATGTCAACGTAAAACGTGTTTTCAATTTACTTTGTTGATCTCTCAGATCTCGTTCAGTAAGAAGGAATTACTAAGGCCAATTTTCCTGCGAGCTTGTCAGTTGCAAAACTCATTGGTAAAATAAAAAAAGTACAAATTTGATTGCAGTAATTTTCAAAGAATATTTTGTTTGATAATACGCAAAAAACTGAATTAAACATTAAAAAAGGAGGAAACAGTGTCAAGCACATCACTAAAGTGATTCATTAAACGTTCGATCAAGGTCTGAAACCACCAGGCGTTTTGTTCAAAGATAGTGTTATATTTATGAAATGAGAAAACTTAACTCGAATATAGAAAGCTATTTTTCACTATAAACACAATCGCAGCTTAATAGTTAGTAAATCAATGCTCCTAGCAAAAAGGAGTGCCTAAAGTTCCTTTAATTAGCATTAATTATTCTCCTAGCCATGCCATGACAACACAAAGCTGCTATTGATGTTGCACATTTTCTTGCATCGAGTGCAAGGTGAGCAAGTGCAGTAAACCAACTTCATTGCAAACAAATAGATAATGCAGTGCTAGAATTAATCTTTGTAGATCATATATTTTCAATTTGACAAAAGTCGAGTTAACGCTGATTTTGGCACAGATACTTGAATCAGCGACTAGAATTTCAATGTAGGAAAATTGAGCCGAAACCATTGTTTTGCGAAAATTTCAATTACAGTTTGATAAGCAAAACCGCACCGGAAAAGGTATGCTCAGGTGTCGCATAGAGATATGAGTGTAATATGATGTGTTCGTGAATGCAAATTGGGATCCTACGACTCAGAATGTGGCTGAAAGTTTGGTTGCCAGACATTTCGCCCTTGGGTGAGCTGAGATTTGATTCAGCTTCTCTACTAGTGGTCTAATAAGGGTGCTATTTTAATAATCTTAAATGAACAACAATGCATCTTTTTGATGTTTAAAGTTCAGCAATGAATATTTAAGATAACATCGAGTCCGCTACTCCTTAGGGAAGTATTGGCAAAAATGTCACCAGCCAATATCGTCGATTATAAATTGTCCTCTTCGTTCTCCTCCTCTTCAGCTAGCTCCTGATTTGATTTGTTTAAATAAATTGAATCCTTATATATCTGACATCCAATTTTTGCCTTAGGATTTCCTTTACAATCGCCAAGTAGCAAGCGTTTCATTTTATGAAATGTCAGCTTGTGTTTTGTAGTTTGTTTATTCGTCAAGTCTTTCATTTTTTAATACTATCCCGATTCATAATAGATGTGTTTCAACTGCTTGATTGTGATTGAAGTTTGTTATTTTCACAACAAATATGACTACATTTAGCAGAAAGCGAATTGGTGCATGCGGCCTATTCAAACGTCCCTTGAAGCAGCAGAAGTGTCATTTAGACGTGCCTCAAGCTCTGAATACATGAGCTCTATAAAACAAGACACCGCTGAGCTAGAGAGAGCAATGAAAACAAACCTGATCAAGTGTTTACTTGCGATTGAACTAATCTCTGCTTTGAACCTATTGAACAGTATTTCGATTTAGGAATACCTTCAGGAGACACAACTGTATTAACGTGCATCAGTCCGAACAGAATAACAACCTTAGCTAGAAAGAGGCCCCACAACCTGACTCAAAAGACTTGAACAAACGGTTCGTAAGTATCTTAATTATTTGTTGTCTCTTGAACTCTTTTTTTGATTTTTCATTAATGTGTTCAGCTGTGCACTCGTAGGAGTTAGCATCGCCTTGAAAATTTTCGGTCCTCAATCTCATTCAAAGATTGGTTTTGTGGGCCTTTATAGAGGGAACGGGAAAAATCATAAAGAGACCAACGGACTGAAAAAATGGAACCAAAGAATGAGCGGCTATTAAATAGAAATAATGAATAGGGTGCCTTGTTAGGATGTCATCAATTAGGAGACGGGTGGCCAAACCTACTTTCAATCTCTTCGTGGTGACCGCCAGTAACCTCAGCGGCAGCTGATGTGACTAATAATAATATCAGCCACAAATGCCTATTCGACAGCAGGACGTATAAGGTTAGATTATGCCAGCAGCAGTGCAACTTTGTACAGCCTGTCAAGCGAGGCATGACGTAAGTATCTGGATTCATCGTCTCAAACTAGATGGTGGAAAACGAGTGAATGTATCAATGAATAAAAATTCTGTCAGAAAATTGAAACTATTTCTGGAATAGTTATGCAGATTGTCTGCCTTAAAAATGTCGAAGGCGGAGAAGGTGTCACAACGAAGTTGAAAGGATACCTGTATGACGTAACCTTTCTTGAGAAGTCACCAGAGAATCTAAAACGGTGATGAAAGCTTTTACTCTCTTCCATGTTGACCGTTGTGCTCTACCTGTTGTAAAAGTTATTTGCTCTTCTGCTTTATCCCCCAATACGTCCCTGTGACTTGCCCTAATGGATTGTGAGTTAATAGAAAAATAATAAAGAAAATAAGCAGCGAGGGTGAGTGCAAAAGGGATGGTTAAGCTAGACGTTTAAGAGCAAATATTTAATCCGGCAACTCGAAGGCCAGGTGTCGGAGGCCATCATCGCTTCGAGCTGCTATCAGCGTGTTTGCGAATCACCTGTGAGTGCCGGACAGATAGGTATGGCCAAGTGGTAATCCCCGTAGTTCTACCTCTTTCTGTTCTGCTTTCAGGAAAGTAATCTAGAAGGCCCGCGGCAACCTCCACCTATTATTTTAATTCCCTGTTCATTCTTTTCTTCCTTTTAATTGTTAATCAGAGAGCTCTCTCACTTCCAACGTTTTCTAACTAACTTTACACTGACCAACGTCCCGATTCGTAATCCAAATAGCCATGTGCTGTGCCACTATGCACCAGCACATAAGCCAAAACCAATTTCTTCAGAAGAATATTTCCACATTGATAATCTTTGCAGTAACAAACCTAATTGATCATAGTGATTGAATGATTTACTTACCGTTAGGGTTAGGGTTATTTTCGCTATTGTAGAGCATTTTAGCTTTGCTGGGTTGGAGATGCAGTAAGACGTTTGCAGTTTTGCTTACTAAAGGTAATGATGATTAAAAGTAATGTTAATTTTCGTAAGTGTATTCTAATTTTAGTGATTTGAACGATTTAGTAACAGGAATAATTTGTTGTTTGATGCCAAAATAATCTGAGAGTTTTGCATGCACACACATACACAGGACTGACGAAGTTATCTGATTAAATAAAGATTGAAACTTTTTAGAAGCAAACGTCAAGAAGCAATATGCATGATTAAAAGCGATGATAAGTTAAGCATTTTAAGTTATGCACAGCAATTTCATTTAACTATTTCAGTACTTAAACGTCATTTTCGCTGAAAGATTATGATTTCAAGCTTGCTCAACTACCTTTCAACAGGGGGCCTTGATGAAGAATAGTATCATTCTGAGGTTGGTTCGGCTGTTAACACAACAGCTTTCAATGTCCAAAGAATCAGTAGATCACTTAATTATGACAAGTAAAGTTTTACGATGCGCTTTGAAAGTTGATTTCTCAGGTAGTGTGCAGTATTTGGACCAACAAATGCTTGATTACTTGCAAGAATTCAAATCTATTCAAGGCAGATTAGCTATCTTACTACGTCGTTGATGGGAGCTTATATTCGTTACTTTGTGCCATGTTCTGTTGGAGTGGCCATCTTTGCACACAGGCGAATTCATCAATTCCATTGGGCAGTCAACAATAATCCAGACCTCTTCCAATATTGGAGAAGCCAATTGCATTTCACTAAGCTACTTTGGATTCTGAATACCAGCCAGTGCTTCCTGATTAGCGCTGTTCTGCAACCTGTAGTTTTCTGAACACTAAGTCATTTCCTCCTTTCATTCATGACAACCGTTAGCACTAGGGCTTTTAAGTTTTACAAAAAAATGAAATAAATTTGAACGCCCTTTGCAAACTTAATACTTTGATCAGAATAAATTCCTTTAAGGAATACTTAGCAATTTAAAAGATTGCTTGCTAAGACGCCATACTGTGTGACGTTATGCCTTCGGCATTTCCTTACAAGAAAATTTGAGCCTATATTTGCTAGTCAATGTATATTTGAGTGGCAGAAGAATTTTGATTTTCGAATTTAGGTCAGCCCTCAAAGATTAATAATCTGAAATGCCAGCCTGAGATAAAATGGAAGAACTTAAGTTACAACATGCAGCTTTTATTTAAACCATCAAGCTTTGATACAAACTGATATGAACTCAAATCTTGGAATCATTTAATGGGCTCTAATTACGCCTAAAACAGCTACTTTGCAGACATCGAACCAAATACTAATGTGTACTTTAACAAACTACATGGAGTGCAGATAATGTTGCTGCATTAAAAGACTAATAACCAAGACACAAGTTTGTTCTATAATGAATGATAGACTGATCTGGACGCTTCCAAACAGCTACATAAAATACTTTTTTTCTCACGCTTTTGCAAATACTAGGTAGATCATGCCATTTATGCGGCAAACTTTTGCAAATCACAATACAGCTTGGCAAAACATGCAGTCCAAACAGGCAATTCAAACTTCAATAAAATTCATCATGAATTGAGCTCAGGTTATTGAGCTCAACAATTCAAACAGCTCAGGTTTATGTTAGGCAGTATTTCGATTAAAATATATGCTTTGCAAGTAACATGATCCACAACCTGTTTCAGTTTTGCATTTATTGAAGAAAATACAGGCTGCTCAGACAACATGCCTAAAGTTGTTTTTGCACAAACAAACTAAAAACTTTATATGGCAAATCGTAGAAGATTCTAACAGGTTGAATTTCGTAAAGAATGGAGTGAGTTACTTCTTAGATTATGTGATCTTTCAAATGTGGTTCTTGGCAGAAATAAGCTACTTTTTATGCAGGCTCAACAAATTGTGCTTCGCTTCAATGTTTTTAAACTGATTTACTTTTTTCTTAGGCAAATAATATTTCCCAGATTTTGTTTTCCTTTTACTGTCCTCATGAGCTCTTGATTTTTGCTGATTAGAATAAATTAGTTGCTGAGAAAATTTGGTGTTTGGTGCTGCAATATTCTGAACTCTATGCGACAAAATATAAAGGGCTGGAGGGGACTCACGTTATTTTTAGAACCTGTAAATGTAGTACAATTTTAATCCATTAGAATAAGCAAATGAATAAGCTCTGACGCATACTCCATGGAGCTGTTTGTTCGAGGAAAGCCACTGTCTAGTCAACATTTTTAGTTATGCCAAATTAAAAATTGAACTTTCCGCATATCAAAGTGACGACTATTTCAACACTATTTTAAATGACTACAGGTGAATAGAGGTTTCGTTTACCGATAACTGAACAAACTGTTTAGTGTAGCAAATGTTTGAACAACTTTTTGAGCAAATGCTAATAATTCAACATTTTCTATACATATAGAGGAATTTCAAAGCACAGTTTTGGGCTATGACTAAAAGTGGGCAAAAAATCTCACAGAAGCTGTTGTTACTGCGGACAAATAAAGTCTTCTAAGAATGAATGTTTAGTCCTATCCCATTTCGGCAAGTGTCATAGATTTTTTCTGGGTACAGCAGAAATACAAATAGCTTTTGCAGCAGATAGCATGCAACGGTTAATGCAGAAAAGAGAAAAAGCATTTGTTTATGTGGTCGGTTAACCGGTGGCTTCTCTGGCGTGGTCTCGTTGTACGAGTAGTCGTTTCACCTCAGTTCCACTTCGTAGTGACACTTCGTCCATCCTCAACCTTGTTTAGATCAGACAATCCTCATACCTCTTCCAGAAATCTACCTATTTTTCTGGCGTAGATTTCATTCACTGTCACGTGCACACACTTTTTACAAGACTTTTTACCAGGCTGCACAAGGTTTTTTACTTCTGTTGTCATAATCTAATTTCCTGTCTAGCGGGTGATTAGCTGACCATTTAATTTAAGCTTAGAAAGATCCTCAATTTAATGTACTTTGGCCAGTATCTATAGTACAATTATATTGCAGTACAATTCATGCTCACAATTTATCTTCTTGTCGGTAATCTTCGGTGCAAAACAAATTCATCCTTCCTCAGGAGCATATGCTGACTTTGGTTTCTAAATTCAATTTGATTCATTAACACAATTTTTGCGCAGTATTTATTTTGTCCCACGTTCCCCTCGCTGAGTTTTAAATTAGTTTAAAGTGTAAAGGTGGAACTTATGAGCTTGACACTTTATAGAATTCTTTAGACATTTGGAGAGCTGCTTTATTCTTTATCAATAATGCTCGCAAAATGAACTTTCAAAACCGAAGCAATATGCTAATACTGTAGGTCCCAATTTCCATCAAGTGATTTTCCACGCTCTTTTGGCTTTTAAATGGCAATGGAAATTTGTCACTGAGTGTAGACCGTGTATTTTAATTTGGTCAGTCCGACCGCAAAAACATTTAATCCAACGCAATCTCACAAACAATTACTACAAGAAAAACAAATATTCTTCAAAATTTTTAAAAATTATTCCTTGATCATTTGAAAAAATTGCATAAGAAATGAATACATGGAAGCAAGTAGCTAATAAAGCTTTATGAAAATGGCAGTAATGATTTCGCTGAAATGGTGGTGTACATTTGCTAATGGAAGGTAGGTTTACGTAATTCATTGATTTTTCCAAGTACTATCTAACCTCTCCAACAGCAAGAGCAAGGGTGTTTTGAATGACAAATCGATATTGCGTCGTAGCACACTTCGGGTAAATATTTTGACCAAACCAGGTATTTTACAGAATTAATCAAGCAATAGAACTGAACCTCGCGATTTGGACGTTCTCAATGACCGACTCTCCCAGAGCTAACACAACAAACTTCTCAGAGCATTCTATGAAACTTTGAATATGCAGGTTCGTGCCATCAAACTATCTATTTTTGAGCCTACTGCCCTCTGGAAGCACACATTGATCCAATACACCTCAGTCAAACTATATGCAGTGAAATTAGAGTACTCCACAAGACATCTAAAAAATTGCATATTTGATATTTGGCAACACAACTGCCATTATCACATTGTATATGCTGCGAGTAGTGCCAAACGCTTCTTCAAAAGAGTCGCTATCTAGCAGCTGGATTGAACTGTAGTCTTAATGGTATTTATACCGTATTTAATGTACCGTTCACCTCAAAATATTCACCCTTTTAAAGTTTGAATATAACTTGAAAAAAAAAGTATGCAATCAGCATGACTAAAAAAGCTCCTCACTTACCACTCTGGTGCCTTTCTTACATTGCAATCGACGTTATAGAACAAATTATAGCCCTAAACACAATAATTTGCCAAACTTTCACATCCAACGGCTGCTTAAATGGCTCAACAACCTCGATTTCCTTTCAAACAGAAGCAGTAGAGTAAAAAAATATTAGGTCAAATCTCGCATTGCCTTGATGTTAATGCATAATTGAAGTAGCAAAGATGGCGCCCCATGCTACTTTCAGCTTTTCAGGGCAGGGTTCCTGTCAAATTTTCCAGTTCCTTTGCGCTTGTGCAATCCATCGAGTGTCCTTAAGAAACTGATTAAAGTTTATTTAGCTCTTGAAATCTGTTGAAGCAATCATTGGTTGATTACTAAAAAATCTCAATCATTGCGTTAGCTCTTGATCTTACAACCGAATTTTGCACTGTTTAATACGATTGTTCAACCAGTTCTTGCGTTTAGCAAGTCCGTTCTACCTAATCGATGAGACGCTTAACAGCAATAGAAGGTGCCTTTCTCCATCGAATTTTAACGATAGAACCAGTGTTTTTCAACAAATTACAAGCCCTTAGGAAATTTCTTAAGTGGATTATGATTCAAAATTTGATTTTTTGATAGCATAGAACTTAATGCATAATGCAAAACTTAACAAAAACAATATCTTTTATGATATCGAATCATATCGAATTTGATTTTCCCAATAAAAGCAGAAACATGGGATTTCTTCAAATGCCTCTAACCTGTTTCTACTAAATTTCAATCGAGGACACGTTTGGCATCTAGTAAGTCAGTACATTTTCCGCATTTTCGTTAAGGTTTCTGGCTGTTCAGTGATGTCTGTGATTCGCTAAACTTAATCATTTCTATAATTTAGGGATTCAACTTGAACAATATAAGATTTAAAAAGTTCTAGGTTAAGAGACTTTCTCAATGCAACGGATCTTACCTAGCCAACTGCTATTTAAACAAAGTTTTTATGACTGCCTTTAATACCTCGGCTTGGTTTGACATTTATGATTGACCCTTTTCGTTGCAGTTGTTTAGGTATATTGCACTGTCTGAGGCTTCAAACAGGGTTAATCCACGTCTGATGTTACAGAAGTGGCGCCAAAAAATGTAAGCAATTCAAAGAAATTTTTTCCAAAATTAATCCAAATGTGCACGATTATTAGAATCGATTCAGCACATACTTTAGATATTGGTAGGGTTTACTGATTTACTATGAGGTCTACAATACAAAATCTCCTTTCGTATTTTTAGAATAAGTAGTGCAGGTTAGTAGAGGAACAATTTAGTGCAATCAGTTACGTTTTGATCGAATCCCGATGGCGCTCTCGTTTACTAATTAAGCCATTAAATTTACAGGTTCACAGCAGGAAACTCACCACAGTCTAGATTCTTTTTCACTTAATCTTTAAAAATGACTCTTAACAACAACGCTTGAAATATGATGACTTTGGGACCACAAACGCACAACCAGTATTCCCAACAAAATGTTTAGCCATCAGGCATGGATTTGGGAGCTCTGCTATTCCGTAAAACTATGCTGCTGACTTTAAATCGGTCGAAATTCTACTTGTAATGAAAGCAGGTCACTTCAGAAACTTCGGCAGGGCCAAGCAGTAATGGTTTTTAATGAAAAGAAATATTGGCATAAAATTCTTTATTAGTACTTTAGTGCCCTTTCCCCTTTACGATCAAAAGGATGAGATCGTGAGTCCAGCCAAAGGAGCCTGAAATGCATTTGCCTTGCCTTCATTTTAAACTCAATAGCTGGTGAACAATGTCTTTCTGCAAGCATTTAAATGATGTTTAAATTTAAAATTCTGGCAATCGTCTTTTTGTACTAGTTTGATTCTGTTTGTTCGATTGATGCATTGTTGATAAAATTAGTAGTTGAAACACCAATGTCAGAAAGCTCATGACCCAAATAAAAAGTACGTATGTTTTTTTCAACTATTGCATGTCATTTGATGATCTTTGAGCCTCTGAAGTTAATGATTAGGCCCAGTTGAAATGACACAGCACAGCGCCAAAGGTGACTACGGTTACTTATACCAGCAGAAGTGCAGCCTTGTAGAGTTTGGCCATCAAGGTACAACGTACAACACTAGAAGATTTAAACTATTTCTGGATGAGGCATGAATATTGCCTATTGTTTCTTGAAACGACAACAACTAAAGGACTGAAACGCTTTTGGTTTGATTGATTGCGACTTCATAAAAGCGTTAATTAAGCACTGAGAGGCCTTGCAGTGCTTAAGCAGAAAAAATATACTGGAGCTTTCAGGTAAATATTAGTAAAATATTTAACAAAAAACCTTTTTTAAAGTCAGATTTGAATGACTGAGCAAAGAATTTTATCAAATCCTTGCAGAACTAGACTAAAGAAAAACATTTTCGCCTTCCACGTTGACCAATTCATGAAAAAGCCTGCCTGAATTTAAGTGGCCTTACACGCAGTGGGTGAACAATCTAAATGTTAAGATAAAGGTGCTTGAATTTGGAGCCTATCGTGTAAAGGCCTCACTCATATCTAAATCTCTTGGGGAGAGTTTCAGAAGAAGGGTAGAAATTTAGAAGATCATACAAACATCAGCCACTAGCTGAACGCATTAAACCGACCAAGAAAAAAATTGTTTTGCGAACCATCGAAGTTTTAATGTTGCACTAAAATCATCCCACAGAAAGGTAAAAAGCAGCAAAATCTACCATAAGTGCTGATGACTGCAAAATTTAAGTACAGCTTATTGTGCTCAACAATTTAAGACAACTCAAGTTCATTTGGCAATGCCTTGAGCCTGATGCATTTTTTGCCAGCAATATGGTGTTCAAGCTATTTTAGATCTACAATATTTGAGGAAAATATGCGCTGCACGTACAAAATCCATTAACTTCGTTTCTGCACTACCAAGCTAGAACCTTTGTCTTACTAGATGTCAGACGTTTCTGACTCGTTAAATTTACTATTTGGAAAATGAGATTGCTGACAAGAAAGATTTATATGGCATTTGAAAGCCTCAATCTGCGGAACAATAGTCTTAAGACCATTCTAGTGCCATGGCACCACTAACTGGTGATTGAATCGAATACGTGCTATACGAGCAACATTGGAACCGAGTACATGAAGGTAAGCTTTGTGTTTTGGGAAAAACAAAACAAGGATCATTAAATTATTGGGACTGACATACAGATAGCTGCAGCAAAACATATATTAATGGCAGTTAATGACTCGACATTTGGGCAACACAGAACCTGGAAGCGATTTTTTTATGGTTCTGAGCAAAAATACCGAACTTACAACTAGTGGGAATTTCATGGGACAAATAAGTACTTTGTGAAAGAAAATGAGGTCTTTTTTGAAAACATTAAAGCAAGCACTGAAAAATGAAGGAATAGCAAAAGCAACAGCAAAGGCAAATAGATTATTGCGATTTAAAAAGGCTGTTTTTGACATGGCAGTAGGAAACTTCGGCACAATAAGGCTGAGAAAATTCCACGCTTTATGCTTATAAAGACATTTAATTGTCCAAAATTCTATTGTGTAGCGAATCCTATTCTAATTTGCGTCCCTTAATGTCACAAAATCCCTAATTTTTTGCGATATTATGGTACCTAGGTGTCAGCCAGAACCAATAATGCATCATCTTTATATTGATACGGCCATTGTAATCACTAATAACTAACCATAGTATACAATCAATAAATTTTACCAAAATGTGCCTGTTGCAAGGCAGCAACTGTCTGCAAGTCCATGCTATCTCAGATTTACAGAATAGAACGGGATATTATTTGAAAAATGGTTGAACTACCATGTTCATTTAAATTCATGAAAAGCTCTTGCGATCCCAATCAAAATGAAATTTAATGTAAATAAAGAATTTATTTAAGGATACTTAGTATGAAGCACATTTAAAGCTCATTTTGGCAAAATGTAGTTACAGTGTGGAAGTTGACTGATTTTACGCTAGATTTCAAATGTAACCAGAAGATGGTTCTTTTCCATTTTGAAGAAAAATATTGTACAGAACATTAAGAAATAGTCTTTTTTAAGTAGGACTTTAGCAAAAATTTGAACCAGAATTCTTACCAGCTCAAATGCTTAATGTATTTTCCAGTTTGGATTCAAAGATATACCACCTGTCAGTAACGTTATTAGCATTGGCGTAAAATGGGCCATTTTCTGCCAGACGACTGCAGTCAGCAAGAGTCGTTAAATAGGATACGTAATTCATCTTCTCCTCTACAGTTGCTAGATCACAATGAGCCATTTTCGATTGCTGTAGTTGCACAATTATGGTGTGAGCCACCACTCTCGGTGCTTATATAGCCTCTGCTGTTCAATAAGTCACAACTGTTTATCCAATCAGAGTATTGATCAAAATGGTGGTCTGCATTGGCAGCTCGGTCATTGGTTAACAACTGTGTGTTGGTGGTGAGGCTGCAGGGCATACGTTTAATTAACCTGTTGTCACGAGTTCACAAGCTCTGTGTACACATTAAGTGACTCGAAGGACCAGCTACAATAGTCATTAGAGGAAGTGAAATGGGAGCCACGCCAATTAAAATTAAGTTGGGTTGTTGAAGAAGTCTCCCAAACTTGCAAGCGTCACTTGGCTTATCTCGTTGAATTACAAATAACTTTGAGTGATTAAATCCGCATTTGGCAGAAAGTTCTAGGCCGATTGCGTACTAGTTGAATAACTTCGAACATTTTGAACTAGTGCTCGGTTTGTTGGTTGATCTGATCTTAGCCAAATAAATTAGCAAGCCCTTGAATCATCTTCGATGTGCGGCGATTACAATGTGATGGCCTAACTATCAAATTTTACGACGACTAAGCCGAAGATCCTTCAATCATCCACAAATCGAACTGTTTTATCATTGTCCTGTTATCGAACCGATTGAATGTAAACCCTAAGTATTCAAAAGAAGGACCCATTTAGGAGATATGCTTCAATTTGGCGAAAATCAAACGTCAAGTTTACATTGAACAATAGCATTTGCAACCTTGTGTTTTGATCTTGGAGCAAGCAATGGGACCTCTATGGGATGTCTATGATTGAAGCTCTTTAATTTCGTCGACTCTTTAGAGGTCACTGCTCAAACAGTGTGCTCGATCACTCCAATCACTAGGTGCGTGTTAATGTATTTGAAATGTGTGCTGATTTAGCAGAAGTGAGGTATGTCAAGTGTGCTATGTCAAGCTTCATCCAGTCCTGTATGCTCACGCACTCATGTAGGCATTTACGTGAACGGGTTTGCCTATTCTTCTCAAACAAGCAGCAGAACGTGTTTCAACTGGTTCTTTGCTACTTCGAGTTGGTAGGATGGAAATGGTGCCGAGGAGTAAAGGTAACCTCAGTGAAATGGGATCTCAATGGCTTTACTGTGAGGGGTGAAATATGCTCCCGTTCACTAGTCAGGTAACTTATCTTATCATATATTTTCATACCTCAAAATAGAGACGCCATTGCGAGGTATTAATTTGAGCACAGTTCTTTCATTTTACTGTGAGTTGAGTTTGCCTTTGCACCCCTTGAGTGCTGTTTTGGTAAGTTATTTCGACACGTAATCAAGGCTCCGTCGTCCTAGAAAATTCTGATTGGCCCTATGATTCCTGATCATCAATTTCAACTGGAACATTTTCCAAAACCTTAGACTATTTTTTTGTCGAATTTGACGACATTAATAGCACTCTAAGTGTCAAATCATATTATTTTTAATTGCCATGTCCCAATTCACCCAAATGCCACAGTCTATTATTTCAGTTTAAGTAGATTTGTTCCAAGATAATTTTTATACTTGCCAGGCTTTGGGACAAGTCCCATTTACTTATTGGTCATACAACAGGACTGCAAAAGTTTGCAAATCATACCATAGAAACAGTTATTCGATGTTTTTTGGCTCGCTAGTCTTTCCTAGGCATGATTCCTTGGTGCATGTGATGCAGCATTTTGGTCAGAGTTCTCCACAGCCGTGATGAAGCAGATGTGTTGTTCATCCTGCCTATTGGACTTTTCTTCAGAGTCTTTTTCCTGTCTTCCACTTTACCGTTTTTCTCATTCATATCCAGGTTTTCTGTTTTTTTCTAATTCAGCTTAATTGTTTCTTCTTCTCTCTTGGTTTCTCCTCTTCTTTGATTTCGACCGATGGGTGACAGTTCCTAATATGCGTTTCTGGCCACCCTTGAATTTCGTATCTTTTAAGGCAGTCTGTAAGAGAGTCCTTTAGTCTATGAATGTTTGGCATTTTTCACTTTTATTTTATTTTTGTTTTTTTTTGTTAATTTATATTTTTTTCACGTTCTTTTCTTACGTGCCTTCGAACATCTCTTATTCTGGCGAAGGATCTTCGGCAGTTTGCGTTGGTACAGACAATATCATGTTGCCTTTCTCCTATCAGTCTTGAGCTTTAGGGCTTTCCTTTGGATCAAATAGCCATAAATCTGAATGCTTTTTCCACATTTCTTTCACATCCTCAATTGATTGAAGCATCCGATTACTTGTACGTGAAGCTTTCTTGGTTTCGCCTTTTTCTGAGTTACTGTCAAGAATGGAGAAAATCAAGCTATCTCTGTCTCTTTTCAAGCTCTTCCATAGATTCATCCTCTTTGTCTGTATAAGGCTCGACAATTTTGGCTCTTGGCGACTGCAACCCAAGTATCATACGTCGAGCCGTATTCTTAATCGCTTTTAATCGGTTGTTATCTTTCACTCTCAAGACAAATGCAGATAATCCGTGAGTGATTGCAAATTGGACAGAAATTCCCACCAGATATGCTTTCAGGGTGCTGTTGAGACTTCTTGAGCGCAGAAATGGTTGTATTCGTATTAGGCGCCTTTTTGCCCTGGTTAGGTTTGCTTTTATTGCTCCATCTGGCTCTCCAGTGTCTGGAATTACGAAACCAAGGCATTCAAAGTGTGAGGCACATCGGAATGACATTCCTGTTGTTTCAAGAGATGTTTGATCCTCACCGCCACCAATTTAAAACCAGAGGGTCTTGTTTGCTGTTATTCGCAATCCATATTTATGCATCGTTATCACCAGATGCTCTATCAGTCTGACAGCTGCGACCTTATTCGGCGCAATAAGACAAAGGTCATCGGCGTATTATAGGTGATTTAGCTGCCATTTTTTGCCTGAGTGGTCAATCATCTGAACTGCTCTGTCCTTGAGTGAGGAGGAGGCTTCGTCCAATATGAGTTGGAAGGTTAGGTTGAAGAGAAGTAGCCCTTCTTTTAAGCCTTGTCTCACACTACGTTTCACGACAAAGTTGTCCCTTGTTCTCCTCAGTTTCCCTTCGGTGCGTCCATCAAGGACTTTACTGAGTAAATCATTTGCCATGAGCGGCCTAGATCTATCATTCGGTTGATTATTGTTGCCGTAGGCTGCGAGTCAAAGGCCTTTTCCAGGTCGACAAACACAAGCACTTTTTTTCTGCTTCTGCTCCGCGGCCTTTTGTAAAATGGTTCTTACTCCAAGTAAAGCCTGTTCGGTTGATCTTCCTTCACAGAATCCAAATTGGGTTCCTGAGGGTAGTTGACAAAATGGTGCTTCAAACGTTGGCACAGAATAGATGCATATAACTTATCTAATGCATCTAGAGGGAAGATTGATCTGTAGTTATCAGGGTCTGTCTACAAACCTTTCCGTTTGTAGATAGTTACAACTTCGGCAGCGATCCCAGCTCGAGGTAAAGGAGATGTCCCATTATAGAAGTTGTTGAACACATTTAGTAGGTAGGCATTTCGAAACTGGTTGTCCTAGTGTCGTTTATGGTCGATAGGCCTTTGTTGTCCTCCAGATATTCTTTTCCTATAGGCAACAATTCGTGCTTCACAAAACAGTGAATCATGTTGTGTTTTATTTAGTAGCACAACCACTGTTAAATTTGCACTGCACTGATAGAAATACTTGAAATTATCTACTGCTCATGATAATTCTCTGCCCAAGCCTAAAACTATTGGACAAAATCGTAAGCTGATGCATGGCCTCTGGTAATGTGAACATGTTCATGTCAACGAAAATCGCAACTAAATGTGTCGTGATGTAGCCAGTAATTAGAAACGTTGAGTTGAAAAACACATCAACGCTGATTTAAATATAGACATGTGAATGAGAGAGAAGGTACTAGATGCTCACGCAGAAATCCTAAATATGCCTTTCATTCCTCCAACTCAAGCGGCTGAGGTTACTACAGCCTGCACATGGGCACCTCCTTCGCAACCTTTATGGCATCTGGAGCTGGGAAGCGTGTGCGCCAAACTCACCCGAGGAAACGAGTCCATCATTTGTACTTGCGTGCTAAATAGCAGCAGTGATTTGCTATGGAAATCACATTGTTCGTCTGTAAGTTTGGGGAACGTGGATGAAGTGCAAAAAACGAGAGCCTGTACTACTGTGTGCCAATAAATCCAACAATGCATTAAGCCATTTGCTTCTTACTTTTGGGAGTAGCGGTAGATGAAATGCGAACTGTAGAAAACATTGATCCATATGCATGACTCTTTTACTGGACAGTATCCACTGTCGTCTGCAGGTCATGAATTTCGCAGATGCTATTTGTGAAAATAAAACTTATTTTCTCTAAGATTATTCGCCACCCGTACGTACAACTTAGTGGTCTATCGGCTATATAAGACGAGCGTTGAACCATGCCAACTTGAGGGAATGTGGACGGCAGACGCTACTTATGAAACGACCACACAAGGCCAAACCTGCATTGCACACTACGAACTGCAACAGTTCACTAGTAAGAATAATTGAGTTCATTGGAAATACCAACTCATTTTTCCTTCTAATCATCTTTAAACATGAAGTGCATCTGCATTGACTCGTGAATATTGCAGTGCTATTTATTCATCGAAACCAAATTCAAATCACCACTGCCGTTTGGCATTAGTGAAGTCAAAAGGTCTGCAGTGATGCTTAGGCAGTATTGAATGGTCGATGAGAATTTGAATGCACCACACTGGGCAAATTTTTGTCTGGTGAGTGGACCAAGCTCGCGGTGTCGGTCGACATCAAAGCTGGTGCCAATTACACCAGCTCCAAGTTTATAGATCCTCGGCCTCCTCTGCGCTTCTGTTTCTACAGCAGCTATTGTTACTACTATTGCTTAAACACTTACTTATATTGCAACGGTGTCAGCAGTCCTCTCTCTTTAGGACCATCAAAATCAAATTGGCAGTTGATAAAATGCAGGCGACTACCGCAATCAGTGTCGGGTGACCTTTTCTGGATTGAGCAGTGGCCATTGCTATAGGTGTGCTGTGTGCAGGAGTGCTCTTAATGCTGTACAGCTGTTGTTCTTTTTATTCATCCCCACCCTTTAGGGCAAGTCCAAATACATATTGGGGGTGCAATAAAATACAGTAACGTTATGTATTATATCATAGAACCGTAATTTGACGTTAACCGGATCGCTAGTATTTAGTCGGCATGGTTGCGTAGCGCAATAGTATTCACTTATTCTGCTGCATCTAATTGAGTATCTGGGATAGATTTCTTCCTAGCCGTGATATAGCAAAGGTGTATTTCATCCTGCCTGAGGGACTTTCCGTCGCAGTCTTTTTTTCCTATCTGTCTAACCTGATACTACATCGAGGGCTAAGGCAGTCAAAGTGACTTTGATCCCAGAGGCCGAAACATTGTGCATAGTGTAGGCTTGCTGCAGCTCATCACTTTGCGCAGAAGTCCTCCTTAGCAGTCATCGAGCTACGGAAGTGACCGAGGTAAGCGAAAATTCGATCAGGCATATTTGCTTATGTGGAGACACTGCGCAACGATTTTGCAAATCACGACAACTTCGATGATTAAAATGACCATAAAAGCAAAATGCAATTCTCAGGAGGCCAATCTGGTCATGTTCATGTTCTTAGCTCTTTCTCCGTCTCCTTAATTACTTCCTACCATCACGTGAAATGAGTACGCAGCTCAATCAAAAATAAGATCTTGCTTTATTGTTTCACACACACTCACAAAATCCACCTTATTGTCTTCTTATCCACGCCAGCGCCTGTTCGTTATTAGTCCACACACGATACTCAATCACAATGCCCATCGACGCTTCCACATACCATCCTTCACTAGCGCATCATCAGCAGCAAACCAAGATCAACGATTACTTTTGGCATTAGTTCCAGTCCTGAGAGCGGACCACAGGTGGTTAAATTTCTGGAAGTGGAGCGAAAACAATGCAATGTGGGTGTTTGGATGCAAAAACTACATAGTTGCCAGCCTTCAGAAGATGGGAATGAATTGACATCAAATTCGAGCAGAAGAATCAGAAGAAGGAGAAGAAGAAGAAGAAGAAGAAGAAGAAGCAAAGAAATATCTTGTGAATCAGCGTAACACAATGATGGTGGCGGTGAGAGGGAATGCTATTTGTTGTCTAATAGTCGCAAAGACTATTTGATTACCAACGCAAGGCATGCAGCAGATGACTTGTAGCTCAAACACGGTGACCCAAATGCTCAAATACTGCTCGATTGAATGGTCAATCTGAGAGATGACTTCGAGTACAATGAAGTACATTGTAAGTGATTTAATGTGATTATATCAGTTGCGAAGCGTTCAATTCTGAAGCGTTTTGTTAAAGTCAGTGTCACTACCTAATGACTAGAGCCGTCCCCTCCATGCCAAAAACTGAACATATCACAGCAGCTTCAGTAGCAGTATTGGTAACTATGGAGATCAGGTGTGGAAATGTTGGCTTTCAGTATTGTTGCTGCAGTATTCGCGCGGTGACAATGAAGTCAACGCTGTAGCCGTTGTAAAGAACCGCCTCGTCTTTGCCAAGTGGACGCGGTAAAAGAGAACCCGATGAATCCATGTCAGCAACGGTCGCACTCGACACTACTAGCAAATGCTCGATCAGCGCAATTGATGCACTTGCAGCATTCTGGACCTGCACTTGTGCATCGCGACCCACTCCCTCCTGCCATCTGCGCCTTCGTTGCAAGTTGTGCAGCTCCATCCAAACTGTTGGTAAGAAGAATGCAAGAGATTCGTCACTAACCAGATATTACACGTTTGCACTTCAAATTTCAAAATTAGGAATGTGGTGAAAACTAACCGATATTTGGAATGACGAAAACAATGCCACAGCATTGCACAACCAAAGCATGGAGAAGGGACAAGGCGCTGATGAAGACGTTGGTGTCAAGCACAACGTTGGTGCCCCGTTGCCCACCACGCTTATTTGTTGGTCCTTTGATCGGCCTGGCCAATTTCGGCAAGATGATTGTGGAGGGTGGTGTGGGAGCATAAAAGAGCCCAAATGGCATCATTGCTGTGCACTGTGCCTTAGCT
This sequence comes from Moniezia expansa, assembly GCA_019097775.1. Lineage (NCBI taxonomy): Eukaryota > Metazoa > Platyhelminthes > Cestoda > Cyclophyllidea > Anoplocephalidae > Moniezia > Moniezia expansa. The sequence goes on from JADFDV010000217.1 coordinate 22,782, forward strand.
TCTTGTCTTGCATACTCAAGCCGTGACAATGAAAGCAGCGAATTTACTGATTAATATAGGCCATTGCAGTTAAGCAGCACACTCCTAATTCAAACATTAATATCCATTTCACACTAATTCTGTATTACTTATTGAATTTCACAGCTTATTTTTTATTTACTTCGCAATCATTTTATTCATTTGTTGCGTAAAAATTTATTAAATATACATCATAATGTATGTCAGTGCTAAGGGTTTGCCCTACTCAAGACCATCGAAGTTGGGCCACTGGCCTTTGCGTTGCATAGCACATGATAGGGCAGATATCAGTTAGAAAAAAGCGATCACTCGAATCATCATACTACATGTCCTTCCAATGAGGAGATGCCTTTTTGCATCGGAATCGAATTATTTCACAAGTGTGTCATTGCACTGACTTGGGAACACACAAGTGTGCTTGCTAGCCTTGTTGTCTACTGATACCAATTGGTTTGTTTCTCGAATTGGGCACCTGTCTGAGGGCGAGGCTTTCTGTGGCACCTTCCTAAGGACGCAGTAGGAGATTAGAAAACGATTATAATATATATATATATAGCTTAGATTGAATTGGGAAAAACAAACGGTCATTGCATGTGAAGTTCATGCAATTCTGCTCTGCTCAACTCCTTTTCTCGGACTTTGGATGATTGGACCAAGCTCTCTTTGTAGAAAACCTCTCGTCATTCTCTCTGATTTTTAGAAATATCCTCCCCTCAGCCAATAATGCATCTAATGATGCATATTCCCAGCATCTGATTGCAAAATTTCTTTGTGTCACACAAGGCTATCCTGTGGAAAGATTTTAAAGACTTTAATACTGTTGACTCATTTAAACATATATATACGGATGTTTGAGGTGTTTATCAATCAGACAGGGTAAGTAACAAGACTCCGACCAGTTCTTTTGATGTTACTGCGTAAGGCTAAAGTAATTAGCTACTCCACCTAAAAAATTATTTCTAAATCGAAGCCTTTTCCTCGGAATATAGGGACTTATGCGTGTCACTTGAATACTTCTCCATTTTGCAAAGTTGGCCTCTATCATGTTTAACATCGTTCTTGCCATTCAAATACACCATTGAGCTATCTTTCCAGATTTGCTGTCTTCTGATCCCAATTGGTTTGTTTCTTGAACTGAGCACCTGCCTTAGGGCGACGCTTTCTGTGGCAGCCCTCATAATTATTCCTTTTTAGTGTATACAAGCATCTAGAACGGCAAATTTAGATTCCGATCACTGCATTCAAATAATATTCCTCAAGCTCAAACGACACATCAGAAAACGCTTATGAAAAAGCAAGAATAGAATTTCGAAGGAAACTAGAAACAGTCAAAGGCAACTGTGACAACTGACTTAAAGCATCAAACAAATAAGTAAAGCGAAGGACACCTACCAGAAACACCTTGAATAGGAACTACCTTAGGACAACTTGGCAACTACATATGAGGATATCTTCAAATTCATGGAAAAATCTGCCACCAAACAGTGAAGTAAAAAGGTGAAAGAAGGATAAACGGGTGGTATACAGCTATTCGCGAGAAGAAAGACTGAGAAATTGTGGTTAAAAAGCAGTTGAGAACAAAGTGGCTCTCAAATCCTTTTTCAAGAATCGCTCATGGGATACAAGGTTCAACATAACAGGGTGAACATCCTGAATCAAAAATGGGAACCAGCAAATCAAGCAGTGACAATAACCAGCTTTCCAGTATACCTCGAAGCGATTGAACCGCGAAATTCCTTCGTGCTCACTACAGATGTATTTAAATACAAGGTACAAGAATGTTATTCAAACCGAAAGATCTCTTCGCACACCACGAGGGAGTGCTCAAGCACAGAATCTAGGAAGAACATAGAGTAGGCTTTCATAGGGCCAATGTTAAAGAAAGCATTGGCAAGATACTTTGAGAAGCATAAACGTTTCCACTGAGGCAGGTGATTATGCTTTTAGCAGAACTGGCTATAGACTCCCTGAAATGTCTCCATCAGACCTACTGTAATAACTCACTAGAACTTATTCATCTACTCTCCATGTGCTTTTTTCATTAGGGGACAAGTAAGTCAATAGAAGGAGATCAGTCACTCAAGGAGAATACCAGCTCTCCTTGGTACACGTTTCGGATGCTGCACAAAGTCATAAGAAACAATGCTCGAAATTGATAGCTGGAGCGAATGAAAGAGAAATATTGTCGCAAGAGCATTAGGTAGTGAATTTTACTCAAATACATTCGCGTCGCCTGTCGGCACATTGCAAACAACAAACATAACTAAGAGTCATCCAACTGGAGAGGGCAATGCTTCACTACTATAATAGCTGCATTGTGGAATTCTCACTGTGGAATTCCATCGCTATTTGGCCAGACTACTTGTTATCAACTGGAGTTGTCGAGTTGAGTTGAGGAGTGCTGTTGGCACTGGCACTGGCACTGTCAGTGGTGGAAGCAGTCATTGGTAGTGGATTGAATCGCCACCCACCCAACCACTCACAAACGCAGTTGGTGAAATATTGACCAGATTGCGCTGTGCAGTGTGAGCTCTCAATTGCCTATCAAAGGTCATAATGCAGCGTTCCCTAACGCCAAACTTGCACAATTTCTCAAGTGGATGCAGCCATCAAAAGTGATGTCATCGTTGAGGCTGCAGCGAGAGTTAGATGTCCTATTGGGTTTGATTGAAGGGATTCCTCGGCATTCCGCATAATGCCTTTTACTCCAAGTATAGCTTGCGCGGTGGATCCTCCTCCGCAGAATCCAAATTGAATTCTTGAGTGATTCGGCAAGGTTGACACAGATTTAATTCATATAATTTGCCTTATGTATCTAGAAGGAAGATTGATCTGTAGTTTGCAGGATATGCTAGAAAACCTTTACGCATGTAGTATCCAGTAACTTCAGCATTAATGCAGACGGTTTTATATTATTATAGCTTTCAATTTTTATTTTTAACTGGCAACCTCAAATTAGTTAGGAGAATCCAAATTTGCTGAAACGCAAATTTGTCAACAGATCGTGCTTAGGAAAATTTATTTTCTCATGTATTTAGCGTAGTTTTCACCGGAATAGTAAGAAATTCGTGCCATTTAAGAGCGTCCATCAAAATCCGTTGTTTTATCTAACCCTTAAAAATTTGATTGTAGTGTGGCATCAACCTTGGTAGCAACACATTTGATAAGGCTTAACAATAAAAATGCAGTTATTTAATTGCAAGAACTTGTGCACAATTCGCCCCAATTTGTAGAAAATAAATCATCACCAAAAGAAATTTAAATGTTCATTCGATTTCAGGGAAAATTAATACGAATGATTATTTAATTGTTTGAACTCAAATTGATATTAGTCACCACTGCTTAACATTGCATTCGCTAAGGTACATGCTAAATATAATGATCTTTTTAATGATAAATTTGACATTACAATTAAGCATGAATATTACCAAATGCAAATCACACATAGACTACCGCAAACCAACACATGACTATCGCTTAAATATGCAGAAATACAATGCACCAAACAAAAGCTATTTAAGGCTGAAATCATCCATGATCCTCCAGTTTTGCATATATGTGCAAAGAGTTATAGAAACGATTCTTGAGATCAGTCTTGTATTTAGCCAAACGATTTCAAGTTCAAAATGTCTCGAGACTAATTCTTCAGCTGCCTAACGCAAGTAAAAATTTTTAAAAGCTTCATTTACAAATCAAAATACCCTCTTTTTTTCTACTTGCGAATTTGAATTTTTTATAAATTCATTCAAGCATAAGCTTTAGGGCCTACCGGATTTTATTCGTAATCATTATATTTGCTTTGCAGTGCCTGTAAACAGTTCATTTTGCTTAGTTTAACAATGATAGAAAACGTTACGACACCTACCAACAAAGTATGCATGAAGGTATTTCAGCCAACACTCGAGGATAAAGATCTTCTGCCCATTTCACAGATGCACTTTGAACTGCAGGAAATTTTACTTTAAAAAACCAATGAATCTGCTTCTTATAGCTCAGGTTCAATACAAGCTTAAGCGTAATGCGCTACAAATAATAGGCAGTAGTTAATTGCAGCCAAATCGGTTACCAAGCCGAGTTTCGATTCATTTTCAAATTGTTTTTTCAACACTGGCTACTAATCCATTTTCTCTATACTTTTTTTATTTTAAGTCGTCATACAGAATAACGAATGTAAATACTCCTAAAGCTTTCATTTGAACTCGTCTTCTGTAAAGCCAGTTTCTAATGCCTCAATAGAATGCACCAACGCAAATTCTGATTTCAAAAATTCGCAAATTTAATCATCGTATGTTGTAGGAAATGAAGAATTTGAGGCAAAATCAAAACCGCTCGTCTTCAGTTGACTGCATTTTAGGGCATGTTTGTGGGTAGTTTATGTGTTATGCTAAAAAAGTAAAAGTTACCTGAAAATCACATCGCAGCTAGATATTGGTTTTTGCGAGAAGGATTACTTAACCTATTTTTCATATGTCGAATTCGTACATGCTGCCATAGAAACACAAAAATGCTTCAATCGACGTGCTTTAAAACAACTTGATTTAGGTCCACCCACTCATTTTTGGCTCCATATATTCATTCTGTCAGTTTCTGTATAATTTACATCTATTCCCTCTGTACAAGCCGCACGTGCTAATCCAGTTTCTTCCTTTAGATAATTACATTTTTTGTTCAAATAACAAATTCCGAAACCAATCAGGCCATTGAAACTATCTTTATCACGATTTGAGAAAATAATAATATATGACAAAGTTGGCTAATAAACAAATTAATAAACACAAGCCGATATTTCATTAAATGAAACGCCTGCTACTAGGCAATTGTAAATGCTATCTGAAGACAAATTTGGATTTAAGATATAGTTAGATGTAATTTATTTGTACAAATCAAATCAGAAGCTAGCTGAAGATACAAGAGAAGTTAAAGGACAATGAATTATCAACAATATTGGCTGGTGACATGTTTTGCGAATGCTTCAAGAAGTAATAGTTGACTCGAAGTCATCTTCAATATTTGCTGCTGAATTTCGGACATCAGAAAGATACCTATTAGTCAATTTTGATCAGCAAAACAGCACCCTTATTAGACCGCTAGTAGAAAACCGGATTGAAATTTCACCTCAAGCATGGGCATCATACCTTGCAACCAATCTTCCAGCCACCTTATGAGCTGTAAGATCACACTTTGCATGCACAAACAAAGCATATCACATCCATATCTATGTATGACACCTAAGCACTATTTACCTATTCCCTTTTGCTTATCAAGCCATAATTTAAAACTTTTGCCCGAGCGCAGCTGTAACTCAGTTTTCCTACATTAAAATTCTGGGCTTTGATTCAAGTATCTACGTAAATAGCAGTGTTGATTAGAGTTTTGTCAAAGCCAACCTAAGTGATCAACAAAGAATAATTTGAGCACCGCTTAAATCTTTTTTTTTCACAATGACGTTTCAATTTGGACGAAGTTATTTAGCTGCATTTGCTCACTTTTCACTTATTACTTACTTTTTTGATATTCAATTCAGTTTATTTGCTTATTATTGCACAAAAAGGTCTTAAAAAGATGACCGCAACTATATTTTTATCTTTAATTATAAATCAGTTCATCAACGCAAACATATTTTTCACCTTAAATCTGCTGTTCGTTGAAAAATAACTAATCCTGTGTACCTAAAAAAGAGATATTGACTCAAAAATTTGTTTTAAGATCAAATTACAGGCAAAGGTGGAAGCAAACATGGAGGGTCAAGGAAATTAAGTTCCCTATCAGGTACTTTTCATGATCATTGATTCATGCACAACTTTCATACCTTCATTTTCGTGCTCTTACAGCACAACTCTGCATTTTTATGCAGAGCATTGCATGAACACAAGACATGCTTAAATTTATCCGTCGCAGAATTCAGGATTCCTTTTTATCACCGTAAAGAGTAAGTTGGCTTTAGTTTTGCATTGGTAATGCAGATGGACTTTGCATTACCAATGACTGCTGATGTCATATGTTGATATTTGATAGTTCACCAAAAAGGACAAAAATATTTGCAGCTGCAAATGCAAACGCTGAAATGCATTTCTGTTATGCTTATCAAATTGACAGGCTTATAATTAAGTGATTCGGGCAGAGCAAAAACCTAAGAGATGTTTCAGGACAATAGTAGCGAAATCGGATAATGTGAGTGATTTGAAAAAGGTAATCATTTGAGGCCATAGCATAAAAAGGCTTTCTCATAGTATAAATATTTTTCTATGCTTGCCACAACCAAAGTGAGTCGCACCGATTTGCTTAACACAGCATCGAAATGACAATGGACAATAGATTTTTACAAGTTGAACTGTATTTAATTAACACCTTTTAAATTATACAAAAATCATATTGATATGTGCCGTCCCATTAGCACAACCCTTTCTTTACCGGTGTGTAAGTTGAACAGCTCGACTTTCGTGCCATCTATAAGTTATTTATACCTTGTTTGAAATGTCACTCATCAGTTCTTACACGAGTTTGCAGTAGGATTACAACTAGGAACATTAGTCCTAAAAGGGTAAAATTAAGGCAAAAAAACTGGACAAGCATATAGCATATATATCCGGTTGAGCTTCATAACATAAAACAAAATTCCATTTTTCAGCTTTTCATAAATCTTAGTGAAAAAAAGCAATCGATAAATGGTGATATATTGTTTAATTCTAATATACCGACTTGGCACAAAAGTGTGGTTTTCAGCTAAAATCTAAAGTTTTCTGCCACCTATTACGAAACTTAAGTGTTAATAAATATTGACTTTTATTTCTGGCATACAATCAAAAAAATCATTTAGCTCATATAAATTCTGAATTTATGACTGATAGAATAGTCAGCAAAGCCTAAACTATTTCGGGACTTTCGAAGATAACCACTGCTCTTCTATGAGGAATTAAAACTAGCAGACAAATAAAAAAACGTTAAATTGAGTTTAATACATTTAATTTTTCTTATAATCACTTCTCAACTCAGGAAGCTGTGCAAGAATCTATTCAGCGACATTATGCTGCAGTAGAAATCCGAGTTATTAAGTTATAATTTGTATACCGATTTTCGGTCTAGTGAATCGAGCTACTGAGGATACAAGCAAATTACTAATCTACTTTTTCAAAATACGAGACAGTGACACAAAAATGGGCTAAATGTAATACATTGATAGCGCCCAAGTAAGTTTGCCCATGTCTGAGACTCACAAAATCAGGAAAATTTAATATACGTTTTTGACTATTGAATAGCACCAAACAATGCCAAATATTTTGAATTTCAAAAATAATTCACCTCAAAAAACAGCGTATTACTGATAACATGTTTAAAACTTGTATTAACTTTGAAGTATGCATGTTAGATTTTGGAGTAAAAGCGAATATCAAGGTTCAGTAAAATACATAATCTCAGAACTAAAATTTTATCCGCAGTTTATTTATCACAAAATTGCGAAGTTAATTGCTATCCTTAATAGCCTAACTTTTGTCTAAAAAGGTTTCAGTTTCATTTTTGTTCCATTTACTCTTAGAAACAGGAATCATGTCGAAGTAAAATGAAAGGTAAACATTTTTGCATGATCATTTAAGGGGGAATTGCTTCTGTTATAGTGACGCAAAGTACGTGCAAATATTTTGTCCGCATTCTCTTACATTGATCTCCGTAATTGTCAAATTCAAGAAATTTCATTTAGATAAGAGACCTTAGCAGTTCAATCGCCAAGTAAAATTTCATCATTTCGCTTTAGTTACTTATAAATGAATATATAGAAGTAGACTTCAAAATAAATAAATACAGTCACAGTGACGCTTTACATTTAGATAAACATTGGCAAAACTTTAATTTTTCTATTGTATGGCAGTTGTTCAAAAATGCACTTGATGCACATTTGGGTAAAGTTACTGGTGGAAAACTTTGCTGTATTTAGGCGCTCAAAAGAATGTAAGCTTCCAATTAATAACGTTGACAAAATTGGATGCAAAGGCACAAAGAATATACCATTCTGCGATATGACAAAGACATCAAGTAAAAAATATAGAGAGCGTTTTTTCCACATTTCCCTGATGCGATCTTCCTATGTGCTTTTAAAAGCGTCGATTCTGTTTTTTTTATATTAAGCGTCTTTAAATACAAAGGAAACAGCGACGTAATACATTAAATATATTAAATCAATAAGTAAACTTCAGAAGGTAATAGTAGGACATATTTTATCAAATGTCCTGTTTGCGCAAGCAAAGCTACGGAGAGTCTGCGTTGCCTGAATTGCTGAGGAACATCCTGCAAACCTATTTAAAATGAGCTTGTACAAATTAATTCATTTTTTTCAGTCGCCTTTTGAGATTATAAGCTTACTTCTCTTAAATAAAGCAGTTTAAGTTGGCGGCCCTTGGCTCTGACTTTGCAGTATATTCTGCTCCATATCATAACGGAGGAAATGCTGCTTTGTATAAATCATGTTATTTCTAGGTTATCATTTAAACATATCTGATTTATGATTTTTGACCAATCAGGTAAAAATGAACACAACAAGGGTACATCGAGGACATGAAGCCCTAAGTGATACAGAATTTAAAATTTACAACATTTAAATACCGAAATGAATCCGCGTTTTGTACAATGTGTTTGAATACATCAAGCATACTAGCGCTGTCAATCGATTCGATGCACAGATCAACCAATTAACACTTCATGAACGCGATAATCCTAATGTTTTTTTTCAAATTGTGAATGAATTTTGCGACGCTGGTTGACTATGGACACACTGTTTTGTAAAGCACTCAGGTGATCAAGTACTATTCTGACTGTCTGGATATGTATGATTAAGGTTACTGCTTAGTTTTACCTTTTGATCCGAAACCTCTTACACAGAATCTACTTTTTCATCGTGATGAACGGGAATTTAAGGTTTGCTATTTTGCAATGACAAGCAAATGCAAAAATGCCCTGCGATAGTTTTTCTTTTGACAGTTTTGGCAATTTGTTGTTAACACTGAAAAATGGGATTTCAAAAACTATTCGAGTTGCTTCGTAAAGAAGATTACCTACAGATTATCTATGGACGGCACTTTGATAAGAAGTTGCACAAAGCATATTGTATATTGTGGGTGCACTTGCATTATGCTGCTTTCATACATTTCCTTTAAAATAATCAAATTTCAGAAGAGCGAATTTGTACTGAAAATCACCTTAAATGAGGTTTGAATATTCCGAATGGTGGAACTTAATCAAGCTGTTTCCAGTAAATAGATTGAAAAAGTTTTGTATATTTGTGACGACATATCTGAATTTTATTTTTGTAGAAAGTTTAGGTGTAGTTTTTTGCAGAAATCAAATATAGTACCTTCGTTGTTTTATCGCGTTGATCAAGTACGTAGCTGTGATAGAACGTATTATTCTAAAAAAAGACATTTTTTTCTGATCGTTATTTCAAATAAATTCGATAGGCTGCGCAATCTGACACCAGTATACCTTTGTATTGATATTAAAACATCGATATATTGTAATGATATTATTTTGTTACTTCAGAGTAGGTTAATTCACTTGGATGGATTTGTAGCATCTGATGCGTTAAAACGAATTGTTTAGCGAAAGGACAAAGAATGTCTATTCTTATCTACATTAACTAAATTATGTTTCAAAATGTTTTGATTTCTCCCATGTTTTTGCCTTGGGTGTTGCTAAGTGGTTAAATGTTTGCTGAACAGTTAAAATATGAATAGTTAACCGTGATTTGATTTTTTTGCAAAGTTTGCAGGCGGTTAAGGCTTGTAGAACAGGCCATTAACAGCGCTTAAAGGGTTATAAGTAGACGTCTGGTTTTCAATACAGAATGAAGAAACCGACAACAGTTCTGTGGAACTGTAAGTCCACTGCTATTCAAATTCATTTGAAAGCATTCTAAGCAAAGTGCCTTCTGACTCGTTGTTTGATTGTTTAACACTGAATACAGAAGAAATGGCAGGATAAATGACTGCGAATGAAAGAACATCAAACAGGATGAATAACACAACTGCACCATCTCGGCTGCCAATGACACTTACCCACACATAGCCGCTAACAAACAGTACCTGGATAAGGGCGAAGGGACGAGGAAAACGAGAAGCTGCAA
>JADFDV010000219.1:0-26431 GCA_019097775.1 Moniezia expansa
TCACTCACACTCTTAGCAGTCTTTAGTGCCTATTTATTCTATTTTTATCGTAAATGTAAGACATTGAACCCCTTAATAATATCCCTATTTGCAGACTCTTACTGGTAACGGATCTACCAGGTGCTGATAGGAATTCAGTAGCAGAGAATAACTCCTCGCTATGAGACCTATTTCCGAGACTAGTAATCAATCTTGCTAAATTATAACTTGGCTTTTGCTCATTTCTTAACCTAATTACATGCAAACCAAAACAAAACAAACCGCTTCACTTTAATAAGCACATTTTACCGATCGAGTGGTGCAATGCTGAAGAAATAAGAATTAACTGCTACACTCTAACGGCCAGTTCCGCCTTCTTTCTGCCGATGCTCTTCCAAGTGGTGTGAAAACATTACTCTCATGTTGCCTAATTTTTAGTCCTGAGTAACAGCAATTATCGACCGATTAATCATACCATCGGAATGGCTGGAAGAGAATTCGCGGCGGACATCGGTGGGATGTATCCCTATGAACAATTTACCAGTAAGTCATACATGCATTTTTCATTTCTTAAAAGTTACCAAAGCCTTAAAGGTATGCAAAGCGTCTCAAAGTTTACGTCATGAAAAAAGTACCGGAGTTTATGGGAAAAGGTCTCTATTTAGAAAAGATAAGCACTAGTAGCCTTGCTTCATAGGTCAATGAGTTAATTCAGCCGCTAAGGTATGACGAGTGTACACCTATCTCCACTTATCCCGCCTTTTCGTCAATCACGTGAAGATTTAGCTGACACCAACCTTGTCCAGCGTCCTTTTCATCTTCTACTCGTACTCAGATCACAACCTAACTGTTATAGTCAGTTTTCTCTTAACTGAGTCCCTCTCACCTTCAGGGAAAAATCTGACATTGTAGGTTTGATGGTCCCAAATGTACTCAAGCTTATTGCACTGCTTCATTGTCAGACTAGCAGTAAATTACCGGTCATTAGCAATACCGCACAGAGCCCTCGCCAATCACCAGCCCCATTCACTTACAAAAGTAATGTTGTTGCAAACAGGGGAGGTGAGGAGGGAATTTTCTGTGAAATCACGATTTCTACAGATCAGTCATCAAAAAACCTTCTTTTTCGTTCACTTAAGAATATTCTCCCCCCATATATTTTTCTGTCAGCGATTTAGTGTCGACTCGACTTGTTTGAAAGACCGCTTCTCATTCTTCTTCAACCATGATTGGAATTATATGTCTGCTTTTTTTCGTACTAATAGAAACATTGAGTAAAGTGTATAAGTCGCGGTTTTCGAGCCTTCCGTTCTCACTACCTTCCCACACTCCTATTTAGGGCAACGTTGGAGCTAGAAGCCTCTCGAAAGGGAGATTGTGTTGGAACGTCAGCCAGAAATCTACTATCCTAGTCGTCTATCTCCTTAAGGTTCGAAACAGCTGATGATAGGGCATTTATATTCGCTTAGATTCGCCTTCCCAAACTTATACCAAACTTTTCACTTCAGTGATTAGGATGGGAGAGTCGTGGGCGCGGTCCGCCTTAACAATCTGGTGTTTTTATTTAACTTGTCCATAAATTGAGGATCTTCGTAGAGAATAGTTATCAGGTGTGACTTGTGTGATTTAAGTTGACTGTTGAAACTTCTGTGCGCTAAACTGAACTGTTAAATCGCCCCTTTTCTTTCAGTTACGTAAGTCATGATTGCCGACTATGGTGACTTTATAAAAATTCCGAAGATTCAATCAAACAGTGCTTTCGAAGGTGTCCTAATGTTCAGCCTAAATTCTTTGTTGTCCTTTTATATCCATAGCCCTTCTCCCCGTCAATTTTATCATTTTCAGTTGCGGTGTTGACGTACGACCGTGATTCCGTTCTGACGTTGATGCTAGAAGGTCTGATGAATTTGGCCTACCTCCACTCGATCGTTGTGATTTGGAACAATCCTAAACCACCATCCGAGAACATTCTCTGGCCTCGACTTCATGTTTCTATCCATGTACGCCATATGGATTTCAACAGCCTACTGAAATAAAGCTAAATGAGAGTATATTTTCCCTTCATTGGTCTGAAATGTGCGTAACGCTTTAGGCTGTTCAGAGCGGAAAAAATAGCTTGAACAGTAGATTTTTACCCTACGATGTCATCAAAACGGAGGCTGTTCTAATGCTTGGCGATGATGTCACACTCCGACATGGTGAAATCGTGCTCGGCTTCAGGTTAGTCCTCTCCATCTCCATGGCTGTGTTTAACAGATGCGATCATCTAAGCTTAGTACCGGTTTTTTGCAGGGTTTGGCGCGAAAACCGTGATCGGATAGTTGGATTTCCGGCTAGAGGTCATTTTTGGTCTTCAGCCAAGCAAAGCTGGTACTATAACAGTGCCCATTCCTGCGAGTACTCAATGATTCTAACTGGTGCTGCTTTCATTCATCGGGTGAGCACTCTTGTCAATCACTTTATTTTCGCATCAGTTGTGCTAAATTGCTTATGTATATTCAGTACTATTTACACGCCTACACGAATGAAATGCCTGCACAAATGAGAGAAATTGTCGAACAAAAGCTTAACTGTGAGGATATCGCCATGAATTTTCTGGTTTCACACATTACTCGGAAACCACCTCTTAAGGTAAAAATCCAAATTGGTCGATACTTTAGAAGCTGATTGGCCAAAGCTAACATTTTGGTGCTCTTTAGGTAACAACGCACTGGTCTTTCATTTGTACAAGCTGCAATTCAACACTTTACAATGGAGGAGCCCACGCTACCGTTAGATCAGAGTGCATTAATGAATTTGAGCAGATCTACGGTTATAACCCTTTGATATATACTCAGTATCGAGCCGATTCAGTTCTCTTCAAAACGCGACTTCCGCCAGGCCTAGAAAAGTGCTTTAGATACGTCTGAAAGAAACTAAATACTTTCGCAGTTTTTTCGGTTCCTGTGTTGCCAGGTCTCAACGCTTTTGTAGAATTACCTTCAAAATGGCATGTATCTTTGAAAATGGTGAAGTCGTCTGACTTGTTATTAATATTCCCTCTCGATGAATTCGATTTTTGTAGTGAACCCCTTGTCTTTTGATTAAAAGAATTCAACTTTCATTTCATCCTTTTGGTCCGGATCAATTTAATATTGGGGAAGTTTGATAGATTGAATGCAGAGAGAGGGAGACCGGTTTGTTTTTTATACCATTACTATGAATTAAATTTGAATTCCGTTGAGGTTCCTTCAGAAGCCTTCTGACATGATTTCCTGCCGGTGCTCATAGAAATTATGAATTGTTTGGAGGTGCAGACTTTAGAGTTGGCTGAAGACTTAGTTGTGAACAGTCAATGAAATCGCTAGCAGAGTTGGATCGATGACTTCAGATAGGCCTAGAATGACAAATCATGACGTGATCACCCGTATTTTGAAACCATCCTCTAGTCAGAAACCCTGAGGCACTAGCTTTCTGTTGGATTTTCGCAACGGTTCTCTTGCTCTTCAGCTCTCCTGTTGTTATCAAAAGCAATAAGTTTGCGATATTTTGTTATGAAGAGACGAAGGAAAAATCGTGTTAATCCATCATAGTGGCGCAGTTGTTAAATCGTGGAGACCACCCCACGTCCGGGTAGGCTTAGCTTAGGCTTAGGCTTATGGAAATATATCCGCCGTCAGTGTCAGCCCAGACCATAAACCTCGGCATCATTTTGAGTGGGGACCAATAATGAAATCGACGTTCAAATTGCATTCTGCACCACGTATAATTTTGATGAACCTGACGCGACCCAAACTTACTCATCACTAGTGTTTAGCTTTAGTAAATCCATGAATTATCATTCAATATGGGATTGTCTCGTGTAAAAGTAAGCGTGGGAGAGGATAAGCTTGCTGAGCGCGATATTTTACAACTGTTAATATTGAATAGAGCCTTTCATTAAGAGTTGCTGCCAAAAGTTGACAGTTCTAATTGCATTGCCCCTAATGCAATGTTTCAGATGAAGAAAAGCCGAGCATATTCAACACATCACTGAAGCATTTTCAAAATAATGGAAGATTCATTGAATATTAAGTCTTGTTTTAAATTGTGGGCTCATTTACCGAACATTTCATAGAATACTAATAACTACTGCAAAACTTTGACCAATTTTACATTTCAGGATTTTCAGAGAAATTTAGTTCAAAGCAGCTTGTGCTGTAAAAACTTTAAAAAACTGATTATTTGAGTTGAAAATCTAAGAAAAGAAATTGTGAAATTTTTAAATCTTTAATTAAAAAATTATGGTCTAAAATAGAGAAGAAAGGAACCTTTATTATTGTTATAATTAGTTGCTTATCTGTATTTTATTTCATCGCGGTGTTAATAAAGTTAGGAGGGAATCACTGGTAGGTTGCTCTGTAGGTAGCTTGGCCTCTCGCGGCTTGGAAATTCTGCGTTAAATTTAGTATGAAATCTTCTTTCGCCATGTATTCAGCTATGATGTTTAATATTCCTTACTTCACAGGATAGATAATTTGTAGATCATAACGTTTTAACATGTTTTATTTCACCAAGGTTGTTGAGTTTGCTTCTTTAGGTAATATTTGGTCCTCATTTGAACTATGACGGAACGCTCGAATCCCTCGCGACCGGACCAGCTTCTACATCCAGAGTCTTCTATTTTGGCACCCCATCTTATTACAGTAAGTTCATCGGCAAACAATGCGTCTCCTACCGGTAATGTTACCCCACCTCGATCAGTGGCACCGCTTATTGTACGTGCTGCGACAAATAGCGCAACAAATTTGTCCCGAAATTTAGTTTTCATTCGCCCTTCAAATGCGACCTTGGCCACCACTCCCAGGTTTGTTGTCCAGTCAAACTCGCTAGCCAGACCAATTTTACCTCAGACTGTAATTTCCCAGCCCATTGCGTCATCCTCCTTATCATCCACTCCAAACACACAGCCTGAACCTCCCAGAGTGACAGCGAGAGCTGCTCTGCTTCGCAATGCCTCTATTCCCGTACCTTTATCAAATAAATCCGTTCCTCGTTCTTTCGAATTGCGCTACACAGCGATTCCTGGTCCTGAATCTGATGTGACATCTGCTGTCATTGAAAGTGTAGCCAGGCTTCGGTCTGCCGCTCCTCAATCCGATGATGAAGGCAAATGTCTTAGTGGGGAGATTATTAAAAGAATGCAAGTAAGTAAATCATTTCTTTGACTTTGACAATTGCACTCTCTTCCATCGCTTAGAAGTTTAAACTGCGAGTATTTTTCTGTCATTTGCCGTATTAAGTTTTGAATTAAAAGTGACAAGCGATTTTATGACTGTCGGCCTGAAGTCAGCTTTGAGTTCCGTGCGCGAATGTCATTTAGGGAGAGCATTGGCTAATGAATTTGTTCGACACCCGACTGGTTGTTAATGTATAAAATTTAATCTCCCTAGATTCGAGTCTGCCCTCGCCCGAATCAGAAATTCAGCATTCTCCGTTACAACTACGATAGGATTGATCTCTATGGGGATGGTGGAAGCAAGAGCAGTGGTTCTTCACTTCCTGAGGTGTTTATTCAGCGTGAGAACAATTTGCGCCAGTACAAGGCTTCGCACAACATCCCTGATGGTCCTAATCGGGGTGCGGGTAGTGAGTTTGGCCAGGACGCTCGGGAAGAGGCTCGTATGCGCAGGCTTGGTATCTCACGCCAGGGCTATCGTGCAGAGGATCAACCCTGGCTTCTCACCGTTGGCAAGGGTCGCACTGCCAAACGATACCGTGGAGTCAAAGAGGGTGGCGTCTCAGCCAATGTGGGACATTTTATTTTCTGTCAAAATAGCGATGAAAGCTTCAACGCATATCCTGTCGATGAATGGTATGTTGGACTTCTTTCCACATCGTCCCATTTCTCATCCAATCTGTCAGAACTTGATTGTATGCATGTATCTATGTATGTATTTAGGTACAAACTGAATCCAGAAATTTCTTATCGTTATCTTCGAGATGAGGAGGCAGAGGCCGAATACAGTCGCCGACACAAGACTATGAATCTTTTCAATGTCATGATTAATCGCAAATTGGCTGACGAGAAGGGTAAGGAGGATGAAGAGGGAGGCAATGGTGCCGAACTTCGTTCACGAAATGGCGGCAGAAATGGTTCAAAAGGTGATTCCAAGCTCTCTAGGATATCTTCCTCTCTTGTTCTCACAGAGTTGGACGAGTGGAAGGCTTACGGTGATGACGATGATGATGACGAAGAAGAAGAAGATGAGGATAATATCCTCGAAACCGCTGCTGGTGGTGATGGAGAAGGCGGTGAACTTGGTGCTGATGGGGAAAAAAAAGTGAGCTTGGAAGAACTCCGAGGTTTCAAAAAGAAATTGGACTTTAAAAAGAAACGTGCTGCTACCATCATTTCTCGCAAGCGCAGGGCTATGAAACAGCGTGCTCGAAGGAGACGTAAGGGTGTTGTACCACACTCTTCCGATGAAGAGGATGATCCTTTTGAGGAAGCCATAGACGAGAGTGATCTTGACGATCACGAAGGCGATGAAGTAGACTACATGACTGACTCGTCTTCAGATGAAGATAAGCTTTCTGAAGAGGACAGAGAGCAGATCTACCTAGAACAAGGTGTTGATGAGGAGGCTGGTTTGCGAACTCTACTCACTGATATCAGTAGGTTTTTTTCTTGTTCTCCATCTTTAAAATAATCATAGATATCAAAAGGTTGTTCTTCTTTCAGGTGAATCAGAAGAAGATGAAAATAAAGATAAAAAGGATCAAGAGGAGGAAGGTAAATCCAATGGAGAAGATGAAGAATCTGATGAAGATGGTGGACATAAATCACGTTTGGCTGATTCCAAAAATCGTAGAGAAGGTGGAGCTAGCTTTTTCAATGACGATGCTTCGGTTTCTGACTCTTCTAGTGATTCATCATCATCGTCGGGTTCAGATTCCGACGTTGCTCCGGATGACCCAGCTCATCTTGCTAGGAAAGTCCATAAGAAAACGGAACTACTTCATCGAATATCTGATAAAGTTGCTTGCTCAACCAACTTTCTACAGTCCTCTGAGGATCATGTCAATTCAGGTGGATCTGTGAAAAGACCTCTGGAAGACTCTGCTACCTCGGCTGCTTCCCAACCGAAGCGATTCAAACCAACACCAAACCTCATTGTCCCAGCTCCCAACACACCTACAGACGATGCATTCGTAGCAGCTGTACGGAAGTACCTTATGCGCAAGCCAATCAGTCTACCAGATCTATTGAAGAAGATGAAGTCGAAGCGCCTGCTACCACAGTCTGGGTCTTCTCAGGGATCGTCTGGGCGTATTAGTACTGATGATGTGGCGGAGACCATGCTGGCGAACGCTCTTCGACAGTTGCGTCCGATGAAACAGATCATCAATGGGCAATCGTTTCTCTCTTTGAAACGATAAAATTCTCAACTGTGTGCTATCTTGTTTTTTTACTCTTTATATTTATAATTGGCTGCGTAGTTTTTTGTCTGACGAATGGTCGTAAATGAAGTAAATGTAATTTTAAAATTGTGGGGGTTCTATTTGATGAATCGGGTGTGCCAACTGGGGTGAAGAATGTTAGTCTCATTTAGGTTCGATGAATTCAGCCCTAACAGCGTTCCCTTAGTTGTAGAAATAAAGTTACAGCGTCCCATCCATTTCAAGTAGCTTCCGTTTCTATTACTCCAATTCACGGACAATAGTTTCATAACGATTGTTCAATGGCAGCTTGTGCACATAATAACCATTTTGGAGAGGGAAGCACGCGAAATAGAGGAGGGTTGTTTGGCTGGATGACATTCAGTTCTCCTGCTGCATCTCGTGGAGTACCTGGGATAGAGTTCATCGCAGCCGTGTGGGAGCAGATTTGTATTTCATCCTGCCTAATGGACTTTTCGTTGCTTCCTATCTTTCACTCTAGCATTTTTTTCATTAGTATTCAGCTTTTCTGCTTTTCTAATTCAGTTTGATTGTTTCCCTTTCTCTGATTTCGACCGAAGGTTAATTTGAAGAGAAGTGGCCCTCCTTTGAGCCTTGTCTCACACCATGCTTCATCTCAAAGTAGTCCCTTGTTCCCCTCAGTTTTCCCTTCGGTGCGTCCATCAAGGACTTTACTGAGTGGATCATTTGCCAAGAGCAGCCTAGATCTATCATTCGGTTGATTATTGCACCTGTAGGCAGCGAGTCAAAGGCCTTTTCCAGGTCGACAAACACTAGCACTATTTTCTGCTTCTGGTCCACGGCTTTCTGTATAATGGTTCTTACTCCAAGTATAGCCTGTTTGGTTGATCTTCCTTCACAGAATCCAAATTGGTTCTTGAGGGTAGTTCGTCAAGATGTTGCTTCAAACATTGGCACAGAATAGATGCACATAATTTACGCATTGCATGAAGAAGGAAGATTGGTCTATAGTTTGCGGGATCTGTCTGCGAACCTTTGCGCTTGTAGATACTTACAATGTCACCATCGATTCAAGTTCGAGGCATAGGAGTAGTCCCATTATAAAAGTCATTGAACGCTCATAGAAGGTAGGCATTTAAGCACTGATTGTCCCATTTCCGTAGTTCAGATCTAATTCCATTTTCGCCGGGACTTTTATGTAGCTTTAATTTATTTTTAGCTGTCTTAATCTCCTCCATCGAAATAGAGGAGTCTCTTGATAGATGAGCATAGTTTTTAATTTCTTCAGTGGGACCAGATCTTTTGGTTCAACTAGTGTCCTTCTAGTTTGTGTATTCATGAGGAGTTTTCCTTCATTATGTCCTTCAGCAACATGAAGGCTTTACGAGGTTGTTTCTCTGCGAGATGTACAGGAAAGTTGTTAATCTCTCTTCTTGATATGCTTTTTTCCAGTTTCGTGTCAGGTTATTTACCTTGTTTCTCTGCTCTTTGAACCTCATAAATGTTTCCTGCGATGGGTTTGAGAGGCATTTTGCTCTCAACTGCTTTTGTAGCTGTAGTTCTCTATCTTCCTTCTCCCAGATAGCTGGATACCATCCGATTTTCTTTCGTTCAGTTTTTTGCCTTGTTTTTTTGGCGGCAGCATTTTCTATAGATTTCAAGATATCTTCGTATGCAGTAGTCAAAGGGTCCTGAGGTAGTTCCCTTTGAGATGTTCCTGGTATGTTTCCTTCGATTTTCTTATTTGTTCTATGCCTTTAGGCAGTTGCCATCGTTGCTTTTGACTATTTATGTTCTCCTTCAGAGTTCTGTTCTTACTTTTTCCTAAGCCTTTTCTGAGATATGATTTGAGCTTGAGGATTACTGTTAGTAAGCAGTGATCAGAGTATGCGTCTGCCTTCCTAGAAGTTCGTATATCACTTATTAGGAATAGATTTGATCTTCTCATCAGAATAAAGTCAAGAGTAGCACCTTTCCCTGTAGGGTGGTGCCAGGTCAGTCTTCGAGTTGTTGGTTTCCGAAAGAAAGTAATCATCTCGTGTAGTTTATATTCTTGGCATAGTCCTAGCAGCCTTAGTCCGTTTTCTGTAGTGTCTTCTTGATCAGTAAAGGGACCGATTAGTTTGGCACCGATGTTATGGGCATCAGATCCCAATCTGCAATTGAAATCGTCAAGGATAATTATTGTGTGCAGTTAGACAGGAGTAGTTTGTAGGATTTGGCCACAAGTTGTAGAAGGATTCTTTAATCATTGCGTCCTCCGTACACTCGGTCGGAGCATGGCATCCATCAGTCCAACTTTGACTCCTCCAGTTGGAGTGTCAGCGTTGCAATCCTGTTTGAGACGAGGTCAAATTCAGCTTCTATGTTCTTTTTACCAAAAAGGCGACCCCACCATTTGGTCTAGAGCTTTCACTGTGTCCAGAGTTGAAGAAAGCGTAGTTATCGATAGTTAAGGAGCAGGATTTCATTCGAGTTCCCGTTAAGGCAACAATTTCCATACCTCTACCAGAAGTCTCTTCAGCTATCTGGCGGAGTTTCCAATCATTGCTACAGCCGTGCACGTTCCATAATCCGAGTTTCAGACCATGGATCCAGGTAGTATGTCGTATCTTTTTTAAGGGGCTGTTCGTGGACTCTGATTGTATTTCCGTTGGCATAATAATGAATTTTTACTACCGGTGGTTTATTATTCCTCTCCGACCGCTTCTCTCTTTAGCCCTCTGGGTTGTCCTAGAGGTTACCAGTGGTCACCACGTGGAGGTATAGAGTAGGTTTGACCACCGCCAGATAAGATTTCCTCTCTGTAGGTGCAATGGTATATCATATACTCATGAAGCTAAATCAAGGTTTTATTCTGGAAGCAATCTTTCACTTACCGCGGAGAAACAGAGGTCCCTTTGTCAGAGCACTAAGGATCGCAAGCTACTCGGTTTCGAATTCTCTTCTTTTACATTAATAAGCCTCGTGCTTCATTTTTTGCCATTACGTTTTAAATTAATTTCGAATGGCTTTGATGCTTTTAGATTTCACAGAATTACTAAGATTGCAAGACATTAGGACGATTCGGTGATCCGATAGTCTTCAGGGTTCCAAAGTATCTGCTTGACCATGCATCTGACAGACCTCTAATTTTTTTGCAAAAGGAGGCTTGTAGGCTTTTCAGTGGTACTTATTTTTCTCAAGCCTTTATCTGCGTTTGCATTATGGATATTAGCGAATAACATTTAGATTTAGAGGCGAGAGCGGTTTGGTGTCCTCAGGATGGATGTTTCCCCACCAAGTTTCCTCTAAGCACTTTCATTTATTCTCTCTTTACCTTCTCGTCAAAGCATCCTCGCTTCCGCTCCTCACCCTCCCCCCCCCCCCCTCTACTTATTTGAAAATAGCCCCAATAGGCGGCGCTATCAGCCTACATTATGTCACTATGGGACAAGGTCAGTTATCTTCTTGCTCTATTAATTTTCAGTGCTGCCATTTTCACTGGATCGCTAATGTACACTTCTTCCAAAGTCTCTGCAAACACAAGGAAGCTTTCTTGTTTAAAGGAGACTAAGAGCTAACTCAGAATATCTCTGCCTTATTATTCTAATTCATTTCTACGTCTACATTTTACCGCCACTGTCTCGCCTTTTTTGAACTCGTGTGCACAAGAGCCGGATTATCCCCAGTGCTTCGAACTCTCGTTGCCTGTTAAAACAACCCCCCGTTTGTTTCGGTTTGTTTTTCTTAGTAAAAAGGCTTGTTAGATGATAATGTCATTGATGGAGAACGGCAGTATCTTTACCTATGTATAGGCCTCGAACCAGGCCATAACTAAATTGGAAGATAGATTTGAAATGGTACTTTTGTATTGTAATACTTCGCATTTGTCTGTTTAACTGAAACTCCCAAGGCGATATGCTAGTTAAGTCTGACAAACCAGCATAGGCTCAGTCCTTCTCAAGCAGACTAAAGAATCCTGCGGCAGCTCTCTAAGAATCAGTGGGATTCATTTCCGGATCCGGCTTAATAATATATTTGGTTTCAGGACGCTTCTTCATCTGTGAAGAATAATGAGTTTTCTTCCTGCAGGCCAATGGAATTGATCTGACTCAGGCGACCCACCATCAAGCCCGTATAGCACTCTCCTCAGTCGTTGGAAGTGGAGCTATTGCGCGATCCTTTGAACTCACCGTTTACCGTGAACGTGCCTCGGCCTCCGAGTGTGCTGTTGGTGGCAGTAGTTCTAATTCTGCCTGTTCTGGAAGGCGCCACTTGGGTTCCACCCCTGATAATCCCTTTGAACGAGAACGTGAGTTTATTCTGTTTTTCGTGCATTATATTGTCTTTAATTAATGGTGATAATATCTCTTTAAGCAAACTTGATTTATGGACCTTCGAATACCATTGAAATGCTTTTTTGAAGATAAATTGATTTTTCTACGCATTAAAGAACACAAAGAAGAATCACTTAGATGATGTATGATTTTGACTGACAACTTGGTTGATGTTTTATGAAGCTATTTTAACAGGAAAGAATAATAGAGTTTCTATTTGCAAAAAATTAAACAAGAACGCAGTCACTGGATCATCTGCCTCCTGGGGCATTTTTGTAGTGAGTTACTACCCAAAAGAATGCACTAGTAGTATACACATGCAAGAGACGTGCTGATCACCTCCTACATTTTTATCAGTCTCTAGTTTAGTGAAACGCTCGGAGTTATTTATTTCAAGGCCCATCGGTTAATGCATTTCAATAAAATATAGCAATTTCGTGGGTTCATTCGTTTGAGTGTTTCATTATTCTTGCTTTTATACTAAATAATCACGTTACCTATTAGTAGTAGATTTCAGTGGTGTTCAATGGCCTGCTTTTGTTAGAATGGTTGAATCATTTTCTTCTAAGCACGTGCAATGGCTAAAAGAAAGTAGCGCATAAAGGTGTCATCTCAAGTTTGGAATCTTTACCTTCTTTAAATGGCTTTTACAATATGCTATGTAAGTTAACTCCACTGGTTAATCCCAAACCGACCATCTGTCTTCATTAGTACCCAAAGTTTGTGGCTACGTTAAGATTATTAAATAAGTTGTATTTTCTACTTTCGGAGTTAGCAAAACACCCTTACGCGTTTACTCAGCTCTCAAGTGGCTTGCGATTTCCTCAACTGCTTTAAACCATCTTTTTTTACACCTAGCTTGGTAACCGGAAGTGTCTGTAAGTCCTCTTTCTACCGTCTTGTCCTACATTTGATTAACATTTCAAATGGTTTTTCCTTAACTTTGTAGTACTTATTGCCACGTTCAGCCTTAACCTCCGTTGCTCCTTCTCCATAGTATTTAGCCTCATTTTTAGGCCTTTCAAACTGTGATGAAATGGGTGCAAAGAACTTTTCGTTTTCGTATTGTAGAAATACTACATGTGACGTTGATGAAGCGCTCAGACAAACGATTGGGTATTAAATTGGTGGGCAAAAAGTAAGTGACCTGATTTTTTGGGGAATACGTCAAATCGCCTTAATGTGTTTGTTCATCGATTTTGATTGCTGGTTGAGTTTAAGTTAGACTCTCAAGACTGTAGATATATTACATTTCGGCTTGCAGCCTGATTCAATGAATATCATCGACAAAATCCAGTAGATAGAGTAGGAGGGTTGTAGTATTTGATCGCGTGTTTGACTCATCAGGTAACATGGGCTCGAAACCGACTGCCACACGTCCAGTTATTGAGACACTTTTCACAACAAGAGGTATCTCGAAAAGCGAATATTATCTGTTATGGTCGTTTTCAGATTACCACATTTGACAATTTTTTTCCAACATGAGTTTTAACTCACCTCTTACACTCCGGCATCCCTCGGACAGACCTTCCAAAGGTTCGATCTCGCATATCCACTTTGTTTGTTCACTCATTCAATTGCAGAATTAGAAGTTTAATCGGAAATGCTTTTGCTTTTCCTTGGCGAAAGACGACAAGTGCCCAGAGCTCCTTTAGCCAGCTAGACTTAATGTCCTTCAATTTTTTTGTTTTTGTAAGTTATTTGAAACCCTTAAATGCGAGTTCAATAGTAAGATTTGACTGGGTTCACTACATTCTCATATGATCTAGAGTATTTTTCTGCTAACTTAGGTACAATCCATTCAACTTTCAGGAACCTCCCAGGAGTGTACATTTTGGGTCTGGTGCCAGACAGTGAAGCCGACCTTGACGGTCGATTATACAAGGATGACCGCATCCTGGAAATCAACGGAGTTGATCTTCGTGAAGGCACACAGGAAGAGGCAGCCAACATCATTCGCGTAAGTCTGCTTTGGTTAGCCATTCAATATTTTGAAAACCCCCGCCTTTCGCCTTTCGAATTTTTTGCATACACCTGTATAATTGAGATAGACCACGGCGTGAATGTCTACTCAATTTAGATTTGGGGAAATGGAAGGAAGCTACGGCTGTCTGGACTTTATGTTGTCTTTACGTTATTGGTTCGTCAGGACATTTCCGTTTGGTGTAGCTACTTATTCACTTGTAATTAAAAGTATGTGTTTTTGTCTGAGAGGATTTGCTCAGGTTATTTAATATAAGAGGCTCATCAGAGGTCAATTGCTAGAATTTGGCTGTTGAGATGTACAATAGTAGTATCAACATAGTACTGGATGTGTAAACAAGTTTAGCAGTTATGAAGCTTGAATGAGACAGATACCTTCGCTTAGAAATATTAGGACTATGATAATCAATTACTGTTCATCAACTTCACCAAAATCTATCTCAAGAACTATAATCATTATAACGCCGCGCATTTCGCTTTTCTCTTTAGATGCGTTTTAACTTTATTCTTGAGTTATGGAAGTATATATATATATATATCTCCGTATGGTCGTTCTTACTTGGATGTTGATTTCATAGAGTTTTGTAGGTTGGTAGTCGGTTCCCATCCCAGGTTCCTATGGGTCGGGGGGGTCATTTCTCCAGTGCCTACTCACTTGCCTCTCTTTTTGGATCATATTCTGCCATACTGTTCAGGTTGACCGACACAACTAACTTGGAGAACTACCGTGCTATTCCTCTTGATGGACTGTTGCTAGAGTGCCCCACTAACTATAAAAAGCAGAGCTTTTGAAAACCAATTTATTTAATGAGGTCTGTTTACTTTTATCTAAAATGTAATTGACGCATAAAATATTCTCTAAACAGTTTCATTTTGCATTGCGAAAGTAAATCGTGATGTCCATAATTTAGCTTTTGGCCTAAGTGGTAGACATATTCTCAGTGCTAATCTTGATTGATAAACTAAAGTATCATTTATTTCTATAACCAGAACATTAGAAGATAAGAAAGACGCTCTAGTGGAGGCCCGAAAGAAAAAAACTAAATTTTATAAGTAGAACTGACATTCGACTTAACGGAGGCTCAGTCCCCTCTTGACTTTTTTCCATTTTCTCATCGTTACCTTTAAAGTGTATACACACTGTTTTTCTGAAAAAGGGGAGATTTGATGAAAGGCACAACCGTCCAGCCTTTTCTAGTCTATCTCTAAGTGCCATCTGCCAAACGCTTATGCTATTCCTGCCACACGACTAAATTAATTCAAAATCTTCTTAAACAAGATATAGCACGTCCAAACTAAACTTATTTTTTAGTAACTTCACACCAATGTATTCCCCTAATGAATGGTAAGATGCTTAATGAGCAATGTCAAGTTTCGAAATGTGCCAGGTGCTGTAGCACCGAGGTTGGTGACTCAGTTAACGGAATGATCAGCCACACCAGTTACATATTGGACGGCAAATGGAGGTTCTCAGTCCGAGAGTCATCACGTGATAAATTCTGAGTCAACGGTGTTGGTGACAGGAGCACCAGAAGAGGGCGCCTCTAAAGGGGAAAATCGATATAATCATCCAAAAAAATGTTTGCCTACGATGACTTTAGAAGAGAGCAAGCCTGGTGAAGCTCAGAACACCGCTCCGAATGGAACCTTTTGCTCTGAAAATGCTTCCTTCCCAATGTTTATAAAATAAAATGTGGCGATTGATTTAACCTCTGTCGCTAATTAATACGAAGTAAGACAGCTGGCTTCGCGCACGTGAACAGTTGCCATGATGAAACAGGCTCGGGGATTGAAAAGTCCATGTCATTCGTGTGCTTTGACAGTTCGGGGATGGTCACGAGAACATCTTTACTTTATTAATAAACAGTGCAATATATATTCGCAATTCCTTATTAAAAGCGTTGTGACTTCCCACCAATTGGCGTTCTCTGTATCGTGTTAGTACAACGCTTTCCGCATCACCGTACATGCGTCTTTGAATCATATTGACTTTGTCTCTACTGCTCCGATTTGCTGACCCATAATTGGTTTGTCGATTCCATAGCCACTTCCCTTTTTTCCCAGGGCAATATTCAATTTTTTTCTATTTCAGGCATTAAAAACTACCGGGCTTTTATAGATCTAGGACCTTTAGTAGTTCGATTAGTCGAAGTAACTGGCTTATTATTATCAAGAGCTTTACACCCTGAAATATTCCGTTTCTTGTTTTGATTATTACCCTTTTAGACCGCAGAAGAGCACGTAGCGCTAGTAGTAGCTCGCGTGGTTCGACCGCATACCCCGGAGATGCTTCGCGCTGCCAGTGGTGAAATCTTTATGGACTTTGGTGGTGGAGGTAGTACCACTTCCACCTCGGCAGTTATCCGTTCTCCTGGAACAGCAGTCCCTCCTCCGGTTGTGTGCTCTGCAGCCATAACTGCCTCTGCTCTTCCATCTAGTCTCAAATCGCCATCAACTCGACTCTGTCGTGAACAAGTATGCTCATTTCCATCATGTGCAATTCGATGTAAGATTAAATAGCGGAGAGGCGCATTCTAAATAAGACAGGGTGGGTCATTTGTATCGAAGAACAGTTTGAAGACTTTCGTGATTCTCATTTGAGGAATATCGTTTCCTTTTGACGTCAAAAAAATGAGTTATTTATACTCAAGTCCCCAACCAAACACTGTCTGTATCGAAGTTGGCTTTGGGGGATTCACTCTCTTTTCATGCGTTACTAGCACCATTTCGAGTGTCGGGTGACGTCATTTTATCGAGCCTTGTGAGTCATTCTGCTCAGGTGTCTTGTTTTTATTTCGCCCAGTATCTGTTAGTGAGAATTTCTGGTCTTAATTTGATAGAGATGTTCCTTTCTGTTATTCCTTTGCTCTACTGACTACTCCTTCCTTCTTGTCTAGAATTCTCTCTTCGATCTTGAACGGTTAAAGTCGATTTCTATTCTTCTAGGTGAAGGAATATATATGGCACTTAAATGCTAATTCTATTTACTATTTACTGATCAAAAAGTGATTTGACTCCACTGTTCGGTGCTTGACGCTCCACAAGGGATAAACGTGACGAGAACGGCTAGTTAAATACTTCCGAAACCTCATCCTTGAACTACGGCCTTGTCAACTTTTTCTTTGTTACTATCCTGTTCAATGGTTTGACTTGGGGACTTTTCCTCTTGTTGAGCCCCTTAAAGAAGACATTGGTATCGATGCTAGGTTTGAATGTCATGGGCGCTTTTTGTCTTCAGTCCTCGGTTTGGGATAATGTCCATTCCAATATTTCTTTTGCGTACTAATTCCTCGTTGAGCAATGCATTTTTGAGTTGTGACGTATAGCATCTCTAGCAGTGACCATTCAGATTTAACTGGTATGGTTCATTCTTCACCGCTTACTTTTGTTGGGTTTTCGAAACACCTGCTTAGAGCTTTCGATACCTCTATGTTCCATTAGGACAAAAAAGTGTTCCCTGATGCACCAACGCGCCAGCACCTAAATCGCTGTCTTATAGGTCATGTTAATAAGACATTATTCCGATTGCCATACGGCGTCCTCGATTAGTTCGCTGATGGGATAGCGTTTTTTGAACTACGTCGTAGATTTGCTATTTGGCTCCATTTACTAAAAAAGGTTTGCCCTCTGGAAATCATATTTACAGAACTCAGACTGCCTAAGCCGAAAATCAGTGACATTTTCTAACCAGGTCACAAAACTAAACAGCTCCATAGTCCATCCAATGACAATAATTATTGCTGAAATGGTGCCATGCGCCCTAGGGAAAGAGGAATAAGTCGAATGCCTCTGAAACTTATTGTTAATGGTGATACTCGAGTTTATATCGTAGGAAATTGTCTTCCAGATATTTGATCGGGTACCTTTCATTCGACCAGTCGTCACTACACACTGGAATTTCACTAATGTACACCAATGGATTTTGAACCCGCACCAACTGTTGACTCAATTGCATAGGTGGACACTACGTTGCTAACACATCAAACACTCGAACAAATGAAAATTGTTAGAGGAAGTTCTGTTTTTCGTATTTTTACTAGTAAAAGCCATGAAGAAGAGCAGTCCATTTATTTCTTGACTAAGTATTTAATTAGAAAGATATCACTGTCTTGCGTTGTCTGTGAATATACCACCACAGCCGCTCTTCATCCCAATTTCGGCCTTAGCGAGTGACAACGTGTAACTGGGTAGAAGGGAGGGGTTATTTCAATGTAATGTCGCCTTTCACTTTGAACAAAATCCTTTTTGGGAAGTATTTTTGTCAGTGGGTATGAGGCGAATAATCACTAGTTTAATTATGTGCTTTTATTAATTTTAGTCTAGTTATAGTATTATATTTCATCTCAATAAATAATTGTATTCAAGCTTCTACTTCTTAAAAGGTAATATTTTTACACATTTAATAAACTCAATTGATGCTTACTTTTTTCAGCAGTTTGATCAGATTCGAAGGATCTATTTAATCATAGCTTTACTATTAAACTAGTTATCTCCATCGATGTTCTGGGATCACAATTACTTTGGACAATAGTAAACGTTGATATTGGGGACGAGTATCGTTTACGAGGTCTAATTTCGGCGGAAAGTGCATTGGGTGGTTAAATTCTATTTAGAGAAGCCTCGACATTTTGGTAAATATCAGCAGCCTTGGTTTTTTCGGGAGTCGAAATCAGGCCCGAAACGATCGTTGGCTTCAAAATATTAATGCTATTGGGTTGGATTCTTACGATTTTCTGGCTCATCGAATTTTCATAAAGTGGAGATGTAGTGGTTAGAAATTCACTCTGCCATTAAGGAATTCGTGGGTGATCATGCGTTGTCAGTAGCGAAATTACCTTGGAGAGACATTTGGACTTTATTTACAGAGTTTTACAGTGCTTCAGAGCAATTTATCATAGTACTCATACATTTAGCAGAGGTCCATACCGCGCCCCTTTTCTACTTAGAGGGATATTTCTATGGTAGGATATCGACTAGTCTCAAGCAGAGATGGCAAGATTTCATGTGGTCAGAATGGTTCGTGTACGATTATAAGAGCATCTCCACCCATTTTCGAACTATTTTTGAACCTATATATGAACCTTCAAATAAACACCATCGCTTCTGTTCAATTGGATGTGTATCCAGAAGATGAGTTCTGTGGTTAACCGTTATTATCAACGCCCCCCATCCGGCATCGTACAACATCGTGTTGTGGATAACACAAAGAAGTGCTTGCATAGCATCTGTGTAGAGTTATCTATGCGCTGGCGTTGCTATTCGTTGGACACGAAGTTTGTCACAAGTCCGTTAAGTTTGCTTCATCTCCTCCACAGTAATTATAAGCTTGTCATTAATATTGATAAATATCGGTAATATTTGTTCCTTAGAGGTATTTTAGAACAGAAATAACGGTGGACAGTAAGTGAAACCAAGTTGTTGTCAACTCCCTCGTTCGAGGATATTTTTTTCGTGGTCATTAACCTCGTTTCTTTTCATGTAATTAATCCTCTTCAATCTGGGATTACTTTATTTGCGGAGGTTGAGATTGCTGATTGCAGTGTGTATCGGTGACTTTTATACCAAGACCTCATTCGATCATCCCAGCCCTTGCTTTAAAATGAATCTAAACGCCTGAGCTAATATGCGGGCCATATATTAAAGACCCGATCGGGGACTTAAATCATTTCGTGAGAGGAAAACGCGATAGAATATAGAAAATCTTTGTGAAGTCAAATTCCAATTCATTGGAGAGTTAAGGTCTGGATCCTTCCATTGGTCCCTTGTTTTATACAGCTTCGTATTTCTCACACATTTCATCATACAAATGTGATCCACAATCTCATTTTGGGTATAGCTCTTAGATCCTACCATATTATTTTGTAGAGGCCTGTAATTTGTTTACGGATTGTGTTGGTTTATTCAACATTGCAAAACTTCAAATTCTATTTTCACAAAGTCCAGAACGATAAATTTGGTTCTTCCATTCAAAGTCCTACTTTACTTTCTACTTCGATTCACCTCAAATTATGCCATTTTTCATCCAATCTATTTTGCTTTTTTTTTCTAGGAGATAACAGTGGAAAAAATGCCTGGAGAGTCGTTGGGAATGACAGTGGCGGGCGGAGTAGCAAGTCAACGCGGTGACACGCCCGTCTACATTACTAACCTCGTTCCCACTGGAGTACTCGGTCGTGCTGGTCAGCTCGCCAGGGGTGATGTTCTCTTAGCTGTTAATGAAATTGAGCTTCTCGGTCTCTCCCACGAAAAAGCTGTCGAGGCGCTCAAAGCTACCCGCAAGACTTGCTCCAAGGTACCTCAAGTTAGACTTTGTGCCATCTATACCAGCCTTTAGTTGAAAAATTCTGCCACATGTCTTTATCTTCGATGTGCTTCTCAATAATTTCCTTGCAAGCAGATTATTCGGATTATAAAAAAGATACTCGAAGCTTGAATATCCTTCATTGAACTAATACAGGTAGAGCCCTCACTGTGATTTGCCATAAGAACCTGATGATTAATGCTATCTTGGCTCCTCAGGCCTATAAATGTATTCTAGCTTTGTTCTGATTTCCTACATAACGCTTAGAATCTACTAGGTGTGAAGCTGTAGTTGTGGTTGTTTAGCTGTATCTTACTAGAGTATAATAGATTTGGAAAAAGTCTACTACCTTGCCTACTTTCTTTTCCTCCAGGTGACGATTCGAGTGTTAGAAGGTCCTGAGACTGGTTCAGGGCGTGATAACTTCTTGCCAAGCTGGCTATACTGGCTCCAGCTGCCTCGTTACTGTCAGATCCCTCGTACGATCGTACTTTCTCGGACTGCGAACGGCAGTCTTGGTTTCAGCATCGTTGGGGGCAACACTGTTGCTGGCGCCGAAGGATCTGAAACTTCTCCACTCACTGCCTTTTCACGAGTAAATGACAGATTCTCTTACTTAAATCTGGGATTCATTGAATGACTAGTGGGAAATAGTTCTGTGGGGGTGGAAAAGTCGTTCAGGGCTGATTAATCGCCATAACTGTACGCAAAACCGCAATTTTTTCGTTCTATTTTGGCGAATTTTGAAGAGAGCAATTAGGAATCCATCGCGCCTAATTGATAATCTAATTATTGATCCGTTTTATAGTCTGCTGACTCTGAACCTCGCCATCCGTCAGCCACACTCGGGTCTTCGTCAGTCACTTCATCTCCTCAACCGATTGTTGTCAAGTCGATCGTTCCTGGGTCACCGGCTCATCGGGATGGTCGATTAAAGTTAGTTCTTGATATATGATACATCATCTATCAGCGGTGATGTTCAAGATTCACTTTTAATTTCACATTTGATTTATAGATGTGGTGACTTGATATTAGCGGTGAATCAATACCCCTTGACGGACGTGTCTCATGCTCACGCGGTGGCGCTGCTCAAACATTGTGTCGGCGACGTCCATATTCGCGTGGTATCGTGGCCCGGAACTATCGTTTAAATGAGTGATTGCCAGTCAGCCTGCCTTTTGTCACTTCTTCGAACTCTTATAATCTTTTCTCATCCATATTCCTTTCTTCTCTTTCTTTTTTTCTGTATCTTTGGATGTTTCACTGCCGTTTCCACCCTGCTATCTCTTATTCTCCTCATCGGCATGAAAAGCACTGCGAGTGGGCTTTGAGGCTCAGCCCCGTTTGCAATTAATCCTGCTTTTAATTGCTTGCATTATATTGCTACTGCTACTTAAACTATTATATTATCACCAAGAGCTGTTTGTCATAAATGAGTATTGCGCTTTTCCTTGGACGGGAGTATAGGTTTTGTAAGTCGATTTAACCATCTTGACTTTTGTCCCATTAGGGGAAATTATTAACTTGATTTGCAAATATCTTGTTTACATGATCATGTGCAAGCATTGCTATTTTTCTATACTCCAACAAGCTAAGCTTGAGAAGGAATACATTAAAGTGAAAATCAGTTATTAAGAAGATTCGTTGAAGTAGATACCTGTAGCGTGGTGACCTCGAAGATACCCGGTTGGTCGATTTAATGTTTTACTTTCACTACGGCCTATCTAGTGCTCTGATTGCCGACGTGGTTGAGTTTACTTGAGAAATGTTTCAATGAGTATATTTTGCATGCCGAGACGGATGGTTAAGCACTGCCACTTGATTACGCAGTAGCGAAGGAAACTTCTGGAAGAATGTAATAGGTCATCGGAGCTTTTTTAAATAATGTAAGTAGCCTCTGAACGAGATTCTAGAAACATCAAGAAGTGAAATAGAAAGGTGGTAGCAGTTCGCAGGTCAACATTAGGAATGCGTCTAATTGGGCACCTAGGTCGGGGAAATTCTACAATCCGATGCGTTTGAGGGGATTCGTTCTCCAATGAGCAAGAGCAAAGAATTCGGAGTTCTAAATGCCCACTTCTTTAACTGAATGATCGCAGGAAATTACCCTTCTAGTGCCGACAGAGTGAATGCCAGTAATTAATTTTCAGGCTTACTTGCATTTTTTGTCCATATACCGACACTACCTTTTGACCAAGTAGTTTCATTGATTACTCTAACCTGGCTCTAATTAACACCCAACGATTCCAACAACAATCTCAAAAACATACTGCTTGAGCTCTTAGCTGGATTAGAAACAGCCAACTATTACTTGCTAACCAGTTCACTCCGATGTTGAGTGGGTCTGTTCACCAATGAGATCATTAATTCGAAATATTTGACATTTATCCGAGGAGGGCATAATGAGGGATTCTTCACTTAAGGCGTACGATATCCAAGAGCTGAACAGCGACCTGTGTGTGTGTGTGTGTGCGTGGATGAGGTGGAGATTACAGTTGAAAAGTGAAGCTTTGACGAAAATTGGATGAAACCTAAAGGTATCCTGGCCATCCTGATGTCCATCATGAAGTAAAATTCAGAGTTATCACTGGAATTCATAATATGGGAAGTTAATATTGAATCGTAACCAGTGCTTGCGTTAAACATTCAAAAACCTGTTACTACTGGGTTGAAAAATGCCGCAAACTGATGACAGGATCACAAATAATGTTTGCTGTCTAAAAGAGTCAACCAGGCAGTTATTTAATTTGAAAGGAGTCAAGCCCACCCACCAAGTTAAGAAGCTCAAATTTGTAACAATTTATAGAAGTCTTTAATTTTTAGGGGAGGTGTCGAGAAGACCTCAAATAATTGAGCGAATCAATGGCAGATTTAAACTTATTCCTTAAATAAAAGTTCGCAACAACTTATAACATTTCTAGGGCAAAGCATTTGTTCGGTTTGCTGAATTGATGTAGGTCGTGTCAATGTCAATCGCGTGCTAATTTTAATGTGATGTGTTGAGTGCGGCAAGTTTCATGCTTCTTTGGTGAGGTTCTTACGTCAGATGGAACTCTAACGTGCTAAATCGAAACATTCACTATATCAACGAACAGTAATTTGCCTACACAATGTCAAATAGGTTTGCAGCGACTTAAATAATTTTAACTTCATTGTTTTTCATTTCCTTTAAACTTTGATAAACTCATTGAATAATTTTTGATTTTTCCACCGACAAGTCGTTTTTTCCGATAACAATGCGTTAAATGGTTGAAAATACACTCGCTGGTGTTTTGTTTTCCGTTAATATTTCTGCTTCTATTTTAGAATATTAATATGAGTCGTTGGTGTATTTTATCAACAAGGAAATTTGTCTTGCTTTTACTTTTAATTTTGACTATTTCGTATATATCTTTTACGTTTGTCTACCTACATTTGTGGACCGGTTTTAATCAAGGTATGCTCGTCATTAGCACTTATAATGTTTAAATAGAATTATACAGCACCTTATTAAGCACGATTTCAAAACCCAAATCTATCAAAATCCTACCCTCCAGTGAGAGGCTGGCCGCCGAGATTCGGGAAATGTCGGCCATTCATGCCTCTCTCCAAAATGAAATCCTTCTCACGGAACAATCATGTAGATCTCTAATAAAGGCAAAGTCTGAACTGGAAATTCAGGTGGCAAAGTTGCGTAATGATATGGCCCTAGCAGAACGCGATTTGCTTCGTCTACAAGTAAGATAGCTTCCAAATTTAATCACTTTTTTTCTAGACAACTATAGATTCCTATCAGAGAGCTTCCACAATCCTCATGGCTGATGCGTCTTTACAACGACATTTTGTGCCAATTTCTTTTTCTCCTCCCCTACCCTATTCGTCACCATCATCATCTTCAACGGCCTGCACCATGCATACGTGTTTCAATTGGACTGCTTGTTCCTTCCACAGTCTTCCATACCTTCGCGCTTGTTTCCACCACGAGAGTAAGGTCAGTGACCCCCGATGGGAGCATGCTCTCCTAACATCTCCACACTTCTCTACCTCCTGTAGTCGAGCCTGTTTACGGATAATTTTCACTCCAGAGACGTGCACTTCCTACCTCTCGTGTGTCTACATTGGTCCTTCCGGGGGCTCTTTGCCTTCTTCCGTGATTCGCGCCTCTATCACCCATCCAATTGACCTCCCACTTCGTTTCGGTTTCGATTTGGTTCTTGCCCCTCTTGTACAAAATCCAAATGAACCAACACCTCTGCTTGTGAGACGGCAGACTAAGTGGCTCTTAGGAGCTTCTCTCGGAACCTCAGCCTCCTCAGAAGTAGTGGATCCTTTCCTTTCCACTCTGATGTCCGGTGTCGAGAAGCGTCATCTGGTTAACTTGAAGCTCACGAATTCGCACACGGGTTGTCATCAAGATGGAGATAACTTAACTCTTTGGCGGCCTTGTGATGATTCTAGTTCCATCCTAAACGCCTCCACCTTCTGTCTCTTAATTGATAGTGTTCTTGATAAGCCCTCCGATTTCGAAGCTTCTCCTAGTATAGCGGAGCAACTAACTGCTTGCCTGCTTAACGCTGCCATCCCTGTCTTTGTCTCACGCGGAGGTGGTATAGAGTCACTACTCTTTCCATTTTGGGAAATACTCGACTCAAAATGGCGTCAAGCGGTTGTATTTCTACCCCGGGCTAGACTTCCGCATCTTGTAGCTGTCCTCAGTAATCTTGATGTGAACACACGGGTCGAAATGTTGCTTCAAGTATTTGAAAATTTGATGAATTCTTTTCGACATTTTAAATCAATTAGTTAAAACAATAGCTGTGCTCTATTCAGGGTCAGAAATTTGGCGTAAGTATCTCAATACTGCACAGGCTCAGCTAGCCACCATCTTCCTGACACTTAGCCGTCGACTTGGTTTGCCTCAACCACCGGCGCCTCTTACGCGATCGGCACCAGCTTTGATGTCTGGACGACTTCAGCCTGAACATGTCTACCAGCCCAGACTCGAAGTTTTAGCCCAGGTTGATGTGGATGGGCTGTTGGGTCCTATTGGTCCGAGATGGAATTCTCCATCTCAACCTTCTTACGCGACGCTGTCATCAGCAATATCTTCATGGGTTGATCCTTTTTGGACCCATACTAATACCCCTTGGAGTTCACCGTTGCTGCCTAGTGAATTTCAGTTTGTCAATGGTCAGTTTAATTTTTTATTAATCACTCGTAGTCTTTTGTAAGTTCAAACTACCTTACCCGACTCTCCACCTCAATCACCTTTAGTACACGTTTGCCATCAAACCTTCAATTAGCCAAGTCATGTGATTAGAGACGTCACTGTGCCTTTAAGCCTTTCTTCAGCTATCGTTTTTTTTCTCCCCACCCATTAGGTCAAGTCCCAAGGACTTATTGGGGGTACAACAGAAGTACAAATAGCTTTTATAACAAGTATTCACAACAGTTAACACAGAACACAGTTAAAACGTATTTTGACGTGTTCGGCTGTGTGGTCTCTTCTCTGACGTGGCCTCGTCGTACAGGTAGAAGTTAGGTTCGTAGTGGCGCCTCGTCCGTCTTCGTCCGTCTTGATTTCTCCTGCCAGAAATCTTTCAAAAATCTGAAGGAGACTCCATTCATTGCTGCATGCACGCGCATTCCACATTCCAGTTTGAGACCATGAATCCAGTTATTTACCTCGTGCCTCGTGTTCCAAGCTGTAAGAAGTTGTACATCTGCTGGCATAATCTAATTTTATACGTCCGGAGGGTGATTAGTCCTAACCGGCCGCCCCTACTCATTAGTACCAGGAGTTGCCCCTGGGGTTACGGTGGTCACCACGAGGAGGTTGAGAGTAGGTTTGACACCCTTCAGCTATCGTACGGTTTTATGGCCTTTACAGTAGTCCATTAATTTCCCACCAGGAAGCTTCAGGTCCTGAGAGACGGTTTTCCAGAAGTCGCTTCATTCCCCCCATTGTCCTGCGAAGTGTGTGGAGCTCGAGAAATCACGTTCGTCTTGGGTTGATTGCTGCAAGTTATTTCGAGGAAGCGAGACATGAGATTTTTCATCCAATTTGTTTCCGTTTTGTCCAATTATCCATTTTACTTTACTTTTAAACTTCGGATCACTTTTCACGATTTTCTTTGCTTGCTGTCATCTGTTATGCAGATATATCCTTAATCAAAGTCTCTTTTGTAGAACCAAGAAGTTGTAACTACTTATACTTTATTTCAGTTATCCATGGTTAAAGTATTAGGTTATCGGCCTCAATCAAGATATTTGGAATCAGATATATGATTGTGGTGATAGAAAGGCATAGAGTGATTTCGACCCTCTAAGGATTGACTTTCTCCTTATGCATTCCGGTAGGTTTATTGATTCTACGACATAGGACGAATTGAAATCGTAATCCCTACATCGGTTTGAAGATAGATGTAGATAAATACCTCTTTATCGAGCTATAAAATTCATTTGATTATGCATGGTTATCACCGAG
>JADFDV010000221.1:0-17170 GCA_019097775.1 Moniezia expansa
GCTTTTATTTTGCCGTGGTTCTATTTAACCGTTAACCAATTCATTGTTCCATGAAAATTTTCTTTCATTATGTACTTCAGCAACTTGAAGGCTTTAAGAGGTTGTTTCTCGCGAAAATAGAGAAAAGTGGTTGATCTCCCTACTGATGCCTTTTTCCAGTTTTTGCATAAGTTTTTCACCTGGGTTCCTACTGTTTGTACCTCATAAATGTTTCCTGAGGTGGATGGAATTGAGAGATATTCGCTCTCAACTGCTTTGTAGCAGTAGGTCTCTATATTCCTTCTCGCAGGTAGTGGATACCATCCGTTTTCTTTCGTCCAGTTTTTTGCTTTGCTGCTTGGTGGCTGCATTTTTATAGATTTCAAGATATCTTCGTATGTAGTTAGTCAAAAGGTCCTGAGGTAGTTCCGTTTGAGGTGTTCCCGGTATGTTTCCTTTGATATTCTTTTTGTTCTATGCGGATACAAACCCGCAGCCACCGATCCAAGCTCACTCTTACCACCCGGTTTTCGCCTTTTGGTCCCACGTCGTCTACTCTTGGTTTCTCAGTAGCAGCTCGCGCTCTTCATCTACGCACTCTTCCATTTTGCATCAAGTGATACACTGCTTCAAAGCAGATTTTTCGTAATTTTGGACAACAAGTTTCATTGGGAACATTATTTTGTTCATTTCATGATCATTTCAAAGATAAAAATGAGACATGCCTAAATCAATTTTGCATTCCTGTGTTTGCCGAACAATCCTGAGGCAACTGGCACCATAACTGCAGAAGATTTGATGAAATAAAATGCACACATTTACTCTCAGATAATACCAAATACATTAACTCAGCATTTTGACAAACTAGTGACCTTTGATTAAAGGATACTAGTTGTTTTGTCACTGTGAGGCAATGATGTTCGTAAAAAAACTGCGCTATGTTTAATTTTTAAATGGACTAAATTCGGCCTTAGCAATATGCTTTAAACCATAGCCAGTGTGTAGTGCATGGGCAGATCTGTATTAGTAGTGTGCGGTGTTGAAAAAATCATTTCGGCTATTCAGAACAGATGCTGTCGAATTTTTAAAATAGCTACGTATATTGCAATATGGCTTTCATGGTTATTATCAATTATGATGCTTGCAGATTTGCGTCGGATTGTAAGTTAAATGGCTTTATGTGCACTTTTTGATCAATTGCATGCTTTTGTCACTGCGAGTCATGGTGTATTTGAATATATACTCCATTCCAGATTGAAATGAGGCAATGTGAATATATTAAACAAAAGCATGGAGTTGGCTTGTGTTACTGCACCGGCTAGTTAATGAACAATTCATTTTGTATTACTGCGGATAATATTTCTGATAAAAAGGGTTGAAAAGCTGTTTGAGGTTAGCGCAAACATGCGAGGCTTTTTATTTCACAGTCTTGGACTCACTCATTTGCTCATGCTATGTATTCTCAAAGTGCGATGCAAGTAGAACCAAATGCAACGCAAAATATGCTGAGTGTAAAGCCTATGTTTTAGCTACTGCTGATTGTACCTGTCTTACCATTTTCAACCTGATAAGTCACGTCTCTATTTGAGGAAAACTTAAAGTATTTACGATATCTTTCTAAGTTTACCGCAAACTATAAGAGACTTCACGAAAAGGCCCATGAAAGCGCCATAAAATTGCTATTTTTTTGGTTTATCTTCACTATCATTATAATTCGCATTGTAAAACAACTAAAAGTGAGATCTTAATGTCTTATTTACGAAGACAAACCTAAATATGCAATTTAGCACTTGAGAAATCCGACATGCAGTACAATCAATTTACTTAACCATTGGCTTATCTCGAGTTGTTGACGGCACT
Organism: Moniezia expansa; assembly: GCA_019097775.1. NCBI lineage: Eukaryota > Metazoa > Platyhelminthes > Cestoda > Cyclophyllidea > Anoplocephalidae > Moniezia > Moniezia expansa. The sequence continues at coordinate 1,840 of JADFDV010000221.1, forward strand.
TGCCGTACTATCTAGTGACTTATGCTCTTAGACCACAGATAGCATCGATCGGTATCGCAGTTAGAAGCATAAAATATCTGAATGCGCTTTGCAGGGCTTGCAAAATGTGAGTCATGCAGAATCCTAACAGAACGTCAGCTCTGTTTGAGAGTCAATCGAAAGATTTATAAGCTGAAAACTTTTACATGTCATAAATAACGAACTTTCCAATTAGTTAAAAGGCAAAAATTTGCTTTAGACCTATAACCCTAATTGTATCGTATTTATTAATTAAATCACAAATTAATTTCTTAAGTTATGCGTTTGCGTTCAGGTTCATCTATTCGTATTATGTATGCAATGTTAGTCTACTTGAATGCTAAGGTACAATCAAAACAGGTAAAGTATCTAACATACCCTAAACCTCCTCGTGGTGGCCGTATTAATGACAAAAGCAACTTGGTGGGCTAAAGAAAGCGCGTGTTTGTATCAATGAATGGAATCTCTGCCAGAAAGCTTGAAGAAACTTCTGTAAGAGGATAAAGACCATCTGCCAACAGTGTCGAGAATGGCGAGGCGCCACTTGAAGTTGAACTGCTACCTACACAATGAAACCATGTCAGAATAGTGACCAAAGAACGAAGACATCCAAAATGTTTTACTGTATCCGTGTTAAAGTTGTGTGCCACATGTTTCCTTCTGTTGTACACCCAATGAATTTACGACTGCCCAATGTGTGCGTAGTAAATAAGGCTAAAAACCTTGTTAGCATAACAATTAAAACAATGTGTTTGCACTTGGACGGGCGATGGCGATGACATGAAATGGGATGGGCAAGATAAAATTTGGTGAATTTCTGTTCGGTAAACAATGTGCGATGGTAAAGAAAGTTATTTGTCGTTTTTATTGTTGCATCTTGAGAACAATTATTTCATTTCAGCACTACAACTGACATTTTGATTTGAATCATGTACAGTTCTATAGCATTCCTGATATTAACAATTGTGTATGAAATAGATGGACAATTTCAGTTTTGAGGTGCGTTATTCTTCCAACGCGAATGTTTCAATGAATTTCTTATTCCCACTAAAAGCAGTCTTGAAATTTATTTTCCCTTAGGTTGCTTCTCTGTGTGTCTATTGCTCTTGTAAGTTGGCATTTCTATGACTTACTCAGTCAAACATCATTTTATCGATCAGCAAAGTACCTTTTTTACAGATGGGCTTGAAATTATTTGAGTTGATGCTGACCTGCTTATACAAGATTACGTTGATTTTGACAACGAAATAACAAATGTTGAAGCATCAAAGTAAAACCTGTTTGCATTTGAAATAGAGCCAACCATACTGTCTTTCGATAAAACTAGTAGCAGGCAAGCATTAAAAAGTAGGGCTGAATTGTATATTTGAAATTTGTCGTCAACTAATTTTTTGATCAGAATGAATAACTACTTGAATTTGATGCAAATCTATTTTAATTTTTTTATTTTGTGAGTTTTGCTTTTTATAAAAAATAAAATTTTGCTGTATAAAGCAAGTTATTTAAGAAACAAAACTTCACATCAAATTCAAGGTAAGATCATTAGCTCCTAAACGGAATCTGCTTTCATAAGCGGTCATTCTTTGGTCGTATCGACATCAGGATTGAGTTTCAAGCCCATACAATGTGTTGCGCATTTTAGCAGCTATTATCATAGAAGTCCTTAACCGAAAATTTTGCAGTTAATTGAAAAAAAAAACTTGTCAGTATTACTTATTTATGAGTTAAAATCAAGTATAAACAAAATAGTTTATAATGCTAAACATGATCTTGGAATCATTTTTTGCATTGCTGTATGACGAAACGCAAAAATACATTCAAATTGATTTGTATTGAAATGATGGCTATTGTACAGAGGAAATTTTAAATTTGCTTCTCATTGTAGTATGATCGAGTTCGATTCTATTTTAGGCTTTGAATATAAACTGTGATATCAAAATCTAAAAATAAGCTGTTGATTTGTATTGTTTTTATTATTTGCTTACTTATCTGGAGTGATTGTGGTTAACAGCAGTAGTTTAGCAGAAAAATCCACATTTATTTAATTGTTAAAAAATTAATATGCTTCTGGAGAAAAATGAATTTCAGAACAAATCTGTATTGTATGAGCCAGTGAAAAGTGCAAATTTATTTCATTTGCCATAGTTTATTCAAAATTATTGAACTTTTTCCTCGTGGAAATGAACATTAAAAAGTTCGGTTTTCTTTGTCGAAGAGTAAAGAAATTATCAGTCTATGCGTTTTCTGCCTAATTTACTTGTAATGCAGTTCAATATCCCGAATCGTTCATCAAATTGCACACCTTATTTGCTCTTGAGATTATCAACTTGAAACGTCATAGTTTTGATTGCATTGTGCTACAATGCCCAAAATTTTATGATTGTAGCACACATTATGAACGCTGTTTTCACACTAGTTATCTCGTAGGTGTTGTAGTCGCCTGAGTAGATGGGAAAATTCTGTCGATATTTTTAAAAGGATTTGATGAAGCAATAGCTCTAAGTGCCTAAAGGACTGAAAACTCGCCTGATGTTCAGCAACACTTATCGTGCATCCTTCTTAAATTGTAGGTAGCCTTGAATTGAATTAATTTAAACAAATAAGAGCTCTCCTTAGAGTAGGCATTCGAGACGTAATGTGCAAACGAAAAGTAAGAATAGTAACCTGCAGTTGCTGTTTATTGATCTGCCAGCAGATTTGCATTCCCGCATGCACAAACTCAGCACAATAAATGCAACTCTATGCTAGGCAAGATATTGTGAACATGCCTGGCATAAGTTTACAAGACAAGGTTGAATTAATGACTTCACATTTCACTTAAGCGATTCAACAAAATACGTCGAGCGAATTCAGTAGCACATGAATTATGGCTATTAATTATATTTAAATTCAATGAGGCTATGTCTTGAAATTGACATACCCTGCTTTGTGAATAGATTTTGTATTAATTGCTTTTTTTGAGTTTCTATGAACTCGCCCTGTAATTTTAATGATATGTTATAAATATCAGGAAGACCAATCACAGATGGCGTAATCTAGCTTTATGCGTCTGGTGGGTGACTAGTCCTACCAGCTTTCCCTCTCATTAGTCCATGGAGTTGCCCCTGGGGTTACGGTTGTCACTACAAGGAGGTTGAGAGTGTGTTTGACTATGTACAATGGAGATTGCGCTCCTCCTTGTGTACAATGTTCTAAGTTAATGAGTAAAGTATAAGTTTACTAGAAAGAAACAGTGCTGTTATGTCTAGGTAAAGTTCAAAGTGATGATAAACTAAAAAAAGATATTGTTAATGACGCTTTATTATTTAAACTCATTGTTTAAAAAATATGCTGTGATACTCCGGTCAAACAGTTAAGGAACGATTTTGCTGAACTCTACAGCATCAAATAAAAACATGAGCCTTTGAAATGTCAAAAGTAATGATAAGTGAGACAAGAGGAATTAGATGCACTGATGCACTTTCATGCAGGAAGTTTATACTTAGTTCGTTCCAACAAAATCGGAAATGACAGCACTCACGGGTTGACTTAACTTTGGACAAGAGTCAATTTAGTAACTAAGATTGATTTGATGTCCAGCTGTATTCTCAATCGCTGCCAACATTTGCGAAAAAGAAACTTGTCGTTAGTAGGTAAGAAGCATCTTGATGATTCAGGCCACGCATTCTGTTCTGTAAGGCACGAATCAACACAAAGTTTTTCTGAAAAAAATTTTGGCTGCTCAATGCTTAAGCTGGGGCTCTTTAGCTTAGCTAATGCCTGCCTTTGCTTAAGTAAAAGTAACTTTCTAGCAAAGATTGGATAGGTACCACAAGTGTGTTAGAATTTGAAAAGCGTTATTTATATAAAAAATCCAGATTGCGATCTGACTTTAATCCCAGTAGTTAGCGAAAAAATTTAAGAAGCAAAACTTAAGAAAATTTTCGTCAAGTCTCTGAAAAAAATTGTGTTCATAACTGTAACGCGATAGTTTTTCTGAGGTTCTTTTATGGTGATTAAATCATCTTAGTAATATGACTGTGGATTGAAAGTCATTATTTACTATTTATTCCTATCTGTACTAAGCTGTTTCTGTGCTCGAATCTATGTATTTATTTCCAAAGTGTAAGTTCAAAATTAGAGCATTCTAGGAAGATTTAAAATTATATACATGGTACAATGATTTTCTATATTTCTTTAAGTTAATATATTAAAGTAGAAATAAATATAAAAGCCAATGGTCAAATCCTAAGCATTATCTTGAGGATTCGAAAACACTTAGGCCGATTCTGCCAGTATGATATCTTAATTTTTGAGGAAGCCATACATTGTTCTTTTTTGATTACTTTATCAAAGTAAAACATTTTTATTAACAACTGAACAGAATACATATATCCTTCAGGACAGCAGCTAGTCAGAGAGAATTTTGAAAGCCATCCTTTTTCATTGCTTGATTTCTTTCCACTTTTGCAGACTAGATGGCACCTACTGCCATTAGAACATCAACCGATGCATTGTGTGGCATTGTTAACTCAACCCAAAGCCCATTTGAGTAATCACTTTCATGCTCGATTCTGTACCTCCAACTGCTGTTGTAGGTCATTGTCAAGTGTTTGCGATCATGTAGTGCCAATCATCCGTCGAGGTGATAAATATTCCGATTCAAATAAATGCAAATAAATAGACCTCCTTGTATGTAATCGTTTTTTAAGTACTCAGCAGTGTCAGTAGCCACAAACACCACGAGTGGAACTTAGGCATTAGTGTTGCTGATACGGCAGGTATTCTTTAATTATTATTATTTTCTCGCCACTATTAGGGTAAGTCCAAAGGATTACTGGGGTACAACCGAAGTACAAATAGCTTCTATAGCAATAATGCACAACAGTTAACCAGAACAGTAAAACGTTTGCTGACGTCTTGTTTGTTGGTCTCTCTACCTCGAATGGCTTCGTCGTCCGTCTTTATATCTCCTCCAACTAATAACACTTGGCAGAGATTCCATTCATAGCTACTTGCAAGTGCAGTCCTCACTCCAGTTTGAGACCACAAATCCGGTTATTTACGTCGGCTCCCATACCAAGTGTGAGAAGTTGTAATTTTGATGGCATAATCTAATTTTATACGTCCGGAGGGTAATAAGTCCCATCCGGCCGCCCTTCATTAGCCCCAGAGTGCTGGGGTTACCGGTCACCACGAGGAGGTTGAGAGTAGGTTTGACCACCAGGTGTTGTTTTAGCGGCACTAAGCGACACCTAGATGACAGATTCAAATAGAAACGTGATCGGGTCAAGGGGAATTCGTGGGAAGGGAGAAGGAAAGCAGTGGATTAAGAACTAGGGTCCTAAATAGCATAGCTTAGCCACCTTTTTATTTATTGTCTTTATCTTCTGGTGCTTTATCAACCTTACGTTTATAGTGAAAAGGGTCTCTTCCGGTGTTTGAGCAATAGTGATTGAGGTAAGGCTTGTCACCACGACGGTAGTGAAAGCGGCGATAGGTTAGGAACCATTGTTGCTGAATAAAGCACTCTCTCTTCCTATGCACATTCTCTGGTGCTGTATCAACTTTACACCTATAGGGATAAGGGCCTCCTCTGATGTTTGAGCGATAGTTATTGAGGTAATGCCGATTACCCCAATGATAATGCAAGTAGCGATAAGATGAAGAGCACTGTTGCTGTTTAGGGTACTCTTTCTTCTCACATATGGGTTCTGGGGCCTCGTAAAATTTACGCCTATAATAATAAGGGTCTCCTCTCCCATTTGCTCGAGATCACCGGTCAGACGGCTGATCCCTCAATTAGGCAGACATTCCTTCCCCTAATTAAGTACTTAGGAATCAAACTGACTTTGCCAAACAGATCAGTCAAGTTCCCACTTACTGATCTGTTGAGCTGAAATCTCAAATGAGATTTGGTTTAAATTATTATTTGATTACTGCTTCATTAGCATTGATTACCGTGTATGTTGTACTACGCCTGGCCTCCGAGTTGCCGGATTAAATATTTGCGCTTACACGTCCAGCCTAACCATCCCTTTTGCACTCACCTTCGCTGCTTATTTCCTTTATTGTTTTTCTATTAACACTCAACCCATTAGGGCAAGTTACAGGGATATATTGGGGTAAAAGAGAAGGGCAAATAATTGTTACAACAGGTAGCACACAACAGTCAACATGAAAGATAGTAAAAGCGTTTATCAGCGTTTTAGGTTCCCTGGTCACTTCTCTAGCAGGGTTTCGTCATACAGGTATCCTTTTAACTTTGTTGTGACACCTTCTCCACCCTCGACACTTTTAAGGCAGACAATCTGCATAACTATTCCAGAATTCGCTTCAACTTTCTGGCAGAATTCTCATTCATTAATACATTTACCCGCTTTTCACCGTCCAGTTTGAGACCATGAATCCAGATACTTACATCATACCTCGTTTGACAGGCTGTACGAAGTTGTACTGCTGCTGGCATAATCTAACCTTATACGTCCGGTTGGCGAATAGGCATTTGTGGCCACCCATATTATTAATCACTTCAGTTGCCGCTGGAGTTACTGGCCGTCACCACGAAGAGGCTGTAAGTAGGTTTGACCACCCGTCTCCTAATTTTTGGCACCCTAACAAGGCGCCCTATTCATTACTGCCATTTAATAGCCACTCATTCTTTGGTTCCATTTTTTCAATCCGTCGATCTCTTTATGATTTTTTCCATTCCCTCTATACAAGCCCACAAAACAAATCTTTAAACGAGCATAAGAACTGAAAATTTTTGAGGCGATGCTAGCTCTTACGAGTGCACAGCTGACCACATTAATGGAAAATCAAAAAAAGAGTTCAAGAGACCACAAATAATTAAGATGCTAATGAACCGTTTGTTCGAGTATTCTGAGCCAGATTGTGGGGCCTCTTTCTAGCTAAGGTTGTTATTCTGTTCGGACTGATGTACGTTATTGCAGTTTTGACTCCTAAAGGTATTCCTAAGTCGACTGACTGTTTGATAGATTCAAAGCAGAAATTAGATCTGTTGCAAGTAAACACTTGGTCAGGTTTGTTTCCATTGCTATATCTGGCTCAGTGGTGTCTTGTTTATATGGAGTTCATGTATTCAAAGCTTGAGGCACGTCTGAATGACACTTCTGCTGCTTCAAGGGGCGTTTCAATAGGCCGCATGCACCAATTCGCTTTCTGCTAAAATGTAGTCTAATTTGTTGCTCAAATAACAATTGATATACATTTATTATGAATCAGGATAATATTAACAAATGGAAGAGTTGGCGAATAAACAAATTACAATATACAAGCTGACATTTAATTAAATGAAACACTTGCTACTGTTCGATTGTAAACGTAATCTTAAGACGAAAATTGGATGTCAGACATATTAAGATTTAATTAATTCAAACAAATCAAATCAGGAGCTAGCTGAAAAATACTAGGGACTGTAGAGGACAATTGATAATCAATGATACTGGCTGGTGACAATTTTGCCAATACATCCCCAAGGAGTAGCGGACTCAAAGACGTCTATAAACGTTTTGCTGTCTTCAATGTTAACCGTCGTGCGCTTCATCATGTAGAATCTACTTGCAGTTTGGTTGTTCCCCCAGTAAGTCCTTGCATGTAAAGCTGACACTTATCGTTTGTGTCATTTCTTTAATTTCTGCCGTCGGTTTGTGGAGGCTTTCAGTCAGGAATTCTTGTCGAAATCTGTTTTGGATGGTTTTCGAAAACCTTTGTAAATACTGGTTAGTAGCCGAATCAACCAGATGGACTCCAACAGAGTACGTATGTCTTTCCAACAGGTGCATAATCATCATTGTCAGCTGCCATCAAGCACATGAGGACGGGTAACAATTTTTTCAACTCCTCAACAAGATGTTTGATTTTCAAATTTAATTCTTGAATTATTTGAACAAGTGAATTCTAAGATTCGGCTCCTGAATGATCCGAAATACTTCAATTTTACGATACAGAATAAGATGGCCTCAGTCTTGGATCTTAGACGTATTCATTCACACATAAATTCTCAAAAGCTGCAATGGCTATATTTGCATAATCCTCAAAATTAAATGCAAATTCGTTTTTTATTCTTGCATTTATAACTTTACGTGACCTATAAATTGCAAAGATAATTTTTAAACACTCCGCTTTCAATCATTAATGAATCATGAATTTTTATATAACTAGTAGCTAAGTGCTCACATAGTGGAAGCTCTTCAACTTGCCCAGAACTGGCGATTTGAGCTCCTTCTTTTCCTATTGAGAAGCGTTGAGTGAAACAGAAGTGCAAATCGCTCTTACGTCAGGTAGCACACAACAGTAAACACAGAAAACAGTTAAAGCTTTTATTGATATTTTCGATTCTCTGGTCACTTCTCTGGTCACTTCTCTGGCGTGGTTTCATAATACAGGTAGCAGTTCACCTTCGTTGTGACACCTCGTTCGTTCTCGACAATATTAAAACAATCTTCGTAAATCTGCCAGAGGTCAATTCGACTTTCTTTGGGGGGACTGCATTCTTTGCTACGTGCACGTGCTTTCAGCAGTCCAGTTTGAGGCCATGAATCCAGGCATATTACGATTGGACAAATTGACCAAAGATTATTATATCAAAACAATCCAATGTCTCAAAACTGCGGCAAATAGTTCACCGATCCGGCCATTGAGAAAAAAACTATAGCATAGCTTCAAAACATCCTGATTGCTTGGCTTCATCAAATCCAAGATACAAAGTGACATTCTAGTTGTTCATGGGCAAGATTCTAAAGCAAAGTAAAGCACTGAGATTAGCATATTCCCAGTTTATTCCTAATGGAGATGCGACTCTCAATATGCTTGTTAAGTAACAACATGTTGATATAACAACATGTCTAGAAATGAGATGTTCCTGATATGTATCCTTTGATATTCTTATTTGTTTTATGCCTTTAGGCAGTTTCCATCGTTTCTTTTTACTATTTATGTCCTCCTACCTAAGCGTTTTCTGAAATGTGATTTGAGCTTGAGGATTACTGTTAGTAAGTAGTGATCAGAGTTTGCGTCTGCCTTTCTAGAAGTTCGCATATCACTTAATAGGAATAGATTTGTTCTTCTCATCAGAACAAAGTCAAGAGTAGCACCTTTCCATGTAGGATGTTACCAGGTCAATCCTCGAGTTGTTGGTTTCCGAAAGAAAGTATTTATGACGTGTAGTTTATTTCTTGGCATAATCCTAGCAGCCTTGGACCTTTAAATCTAGCCTCTTCTCGATCAATTAAGGGACCGACTAGTTTGACACAATTTATGGGCATCAGGGCCCAATCTGCAATTAAAATCGCCAAGGGTATTTATTTGTGTGCAGAGAGAAAGGAGTAGTTTGTAGGTTTTGGCCACAAGCTTGTAAAAAGATTCTCTAACCATTGCGTCCTCCGTACACTCGGTCGGAGCATAGCATGCTATCAGTCCAACTTTGATTCCTCCAATTCGGAGTGTCAGTGTTGCAAGTCTCTTTGAGACAGGGTTAAATTCAGCTTCTACGTTCTTTTTGACCAAAGAGGCGACTTCAACATTTGATCTAGGGCTTTTGCTTTGTCTAGAGCTAAAGAAAGCCTAGTTATCGATAGTTGAGGAGCAGGATTTTATTCGAGTTTCAGTTGAGGCACCAATCTCCATTCCCCCTACCAGAAGTCTCTTCAGCTATCTGGCGGAGTTTTCAATCATTGCTACAGCCGCGCACGTTATATAACTCAATTTTAAACGATGGATCCAAGTATAACGTCGTATCTTCCTTAAGGGGCATTTCGTGGACTCTGATTGTATTTACGCTAGCATAAAAATGAATTTGTATGACCAGTGGTTTATTAGTCCTCTCCAAACGCTCCTTTCTTTACCCCTCCGGGATGCCGTAGAGATTACCAGTGGCCACCACGTGGAGGTAGAGAGTAGGTTCGACATCAAATACGCTTGCTTTGGCATTAACAACAACAGCTACTTCAATTAGATTATTTGACATGCGTTGTCCGTTGCTCAGCAAGTTTCTCATGACAGTCAGTAGTAGCGGTGGTTTCAGCAGCTGTAACGCTAACTGGGAAGTATATTTCAAAGGGTGCATTATATGAATGAAGGATCCATTGCCAATTGTTCAATACACATTATGAGGGTCACTCAAACGTATTCGATGCATTTATTAACTTACAGTCACAATTTGGAAAGAACGCGTCGCAGTAATGTATGTAGACGAAGAGTCAGCTGTTATTCAGCGTGTTGTTAGAGATTCAGCACGTGAGATTAAAAGTTCATATTTAATTCCGGTCGAAAACTCGTTGAGTTTAACTTCCAACATGCGACCATGTCGAAGAATGCTTAGGTTTTTCAAATTTTTTGAATGGAGTAACATTCAAGGATGCTTTGTATGCCAACCCAAACGGTGGTCAGTGGAGTAATTTATTTTGGAACAGCAGGTCATATTGATTGCCGGAATTCAAATGCATACAAACGAATGCGTTTGTTCTAAGATTTTTACCAATCCAATTTTTGGATGCCTTTAAGCAAGACTTCGGCGAGGATTTCAGGTCCAACTCTTTTACGAATAGCTCTCAAAGTAATGCAGTGATTGCAAATTTACAAGACCTATAGAAACAAGTCTCGTTTCAGGTTGTCTGCAACAGATTGATTTTTGTTACAAAATAACACATGAAATTCAGTTAAAGTTGTAAGTTGAAAAATTAAATGATCGAAAGTTGGACACTACTACCTAGAATGCACCTTTCGCTACGTTTTCATTGTTTTCAAGTGCCTCAGGGTTCTTTTACTGGGAAAACAATAAAAATTCAACATCATCTTAAAGTCGTTTCTGTGAAGTAAAGCGGAAAACACTCATCTATTATGGGAACTCTGATGTAAATCGAATTCGTCTTGTGCAAAGGACAAATGATTATCAATTCACACGTTCAAATTTTTCATGTGTAGCAATTTAAGCTTTTTCAATAATCACGTTTAATCAACAATGTCAAATTGAATATGATCTCAGCTGTCAGCACATAAAATAATATCAGTGATATCTTGGAGTTGCCCCTGGGGTTACGGTTGTCACTACAAGGAGGTTGAGAGTGTGTTTGACTATGTAATGGAGATTGCGCTCCTCTTGTACAATGTTCTAAGTTAATGAGTCAAAGTATAAGTTTACTAGAAAGAACAGTGCTTTATGTCTAGGTAAAGTTCAAAGTTGATGAATAAAACTAAAAAAGATATTGTAATGACGCTTTATTATTTAAACTCATTGTTAAAAAAATATTGCTGCTGATACTCCGGTCAAACAGTTAAGGAACGATTTTGCTGAACTCTCAGCATCTAAATAAAACATGAGCCTATTGAAATGTCAAAGTAATGATAAGTGAGACAAGAGGAATTAGATGCACTGATGCACTTCATGCAGGAAGTCTTATACTTAGTTCGTTCCAACAAAATCGGAAATGACAGCACCTCACGGGTTGACTTAACTTTGGACAGAGTCAATTTAGTAACTAAGATTGATTTGAAGTCAAGCTGTATTCTCAATCGCTGCCAAAATTTGCGAAAAGAAACTTGTCGTTAAGGTAAGAGCATCTTGATGTTATTCAGGCCACGATTCTGTTCTTAAGGCCAATCAACACAAAGTTTTTCTGAAAAAAATTTGGCTGCTCAATGCTTAAGCTGGGGCTCTTTAGCTTAGCTTAATGCCTGCCTTTGCTTAGGTAAGTAACTTCTAGCAAAGAATTGGATAGGTACCCACCAGGTGTTAGAATTGGAAACGCGTATTTATATAAAAAAATCCAGATTGCGATCTGACTTTAATCCCAGTAGTTAGCGAAAAAATTTAAGAAGCAAAACTTAAGAAAATTTTCGTCAAGTCTCTGAAAAAAATGTGTTCATAACTGTAACTGCGATAGTTTTTCTGAGGTTCTTTTATGGTGATTAAATCATCTTAGTAATATGACTGTTGGATTGAAAGTCATTATTTACTATTTATTCCTATCGTAACTAAGCTGTTCTGTGCCCTGAATCTATGTATTTATTTCCAAAGTGTAAGTTCAAAACTTAGAGCATTCTAGGAAGATTTAAAATTATATACTGGTACAATGATTTTCTAATATTTCTTTAAGTTAATATATTAAAGTAGAAATAAATATAAAGCAATGGTCAAATCCTAAGCATTATCTTTGAGGATTCGTAAAACACTTAGGCCGATTCTGCCAGTATGATATCTTATTTTTGAGGAAGCCATACATTGTTCTGTTTTGATTACTTTATCAAAGAAAACATTTTTTAACAAACTGAACAGAATACATATATCCTTCAGGACAGCAGCTAGTCAGAGAGAATATTTTGAAAGCAATCCTTTTTCATTGCTTGTTATTTCTCTTCTAGCTTTGCAGACTAGATGGCACCTACTGCCATTAGAACTCAACCGATGCATGTGTGGCATTGTTAACTCAACCCAAAGCCATTTGAGTAATCACTTTCATGCTCGATTTCTGTACCTCCAACTGCTGTTGCTAGGTCATTTGTCAGTGTTTGCGATCATGTAGTGCCAATCACTCCGTCGAGGTGATAATATTCCGATTCAAATAAATGCAAATAAATAAGACCTCCTTGTATGTAATCGTTTTTACGTATCAGCAGTGTCAGTAGCCACAAACACCACGAGTGGAACTAGGCATTAGTGTTGCTGTACGGCAGGTATTCTTTAATTATATTATTTTCTCGCCACCTATTAGGGTAAGTCCAAAGGATTAGGGGGTACAACCGAAGTACAAATAGCTTCTATAGCAATAATGCACACAGTTAACACAGAACAGTTAAAACGTTTGCTGACGTCTTGTTTGTCTGGTCTCTACTCTCGAATGGCTTCGTCGTCCGTCTTTATATCTCCTCCACTAATCAACACTCTGGCAGAGATTCCATTCATGCTACTTGCACGTGCAGTCCTCACTCCAGTTTGAGACCACAAATCCGGTTATTTACGTCGCGCCTCCCATTACCAAGTTGTGAGAAGTTGTAATTTTGATGGCATAATCTAATTTATACGTCCGGAGGGTAATAAGTCCCATCGGCCGCCCCTCTCATTAGCCCCCAGAGTTGTCCCTGGGTTACCGGTGGTCACCACGAGGAGGTTGAGAGTAGGTTTGACCACCAGGTGTCGTTTTAGCGGCACTAAGCGAACCTAGATGACAGATTCAAATAGAAACGTGATCGGGTCAAGGGGAATCGTGGGAAGGGAGAAGGAAGCAGTGGATTAAGAACTAGGGTCCTAAATAGCATAGCTTAGCACTTTTATTTATTGCTTTATCTTCTGGTGCTTTATCAACCTTACGTTTATAGTGAAAAGGGTCTCTTCCGGTGTTTGAGCAATAGTGATTGAGGTAAGGCTTGTCACCACGACGGTAGTGAAAGCGGCGATAGGTTAGGAACCATTGTTGCTGAATAAAGCACTCTCTCTTCCTATGCACATTCTCTGGCTGCATCAACTTTACACCTATGGGATAAGGGCCTCCTCTGATGTTTGAGCGATAGTTATTGAGGTAATGCCGATTACCCCAATGATAGCAAGTAGCGATAAGATGAAGAGCACTGTTGCTGTTTAGGGTACTCTTTCTTCTCACATAGGGTTTGGGGCCTCGTAAAATTTACGCCTATAATAATAAGGTGTCTCCTCTCCCATTGGGCGCGATCCATTGACGTAAGGCCGATTACCTCGATGACAATGAAAGCGGTGATAGAAGGGCAATGCTGAACCAGATTGTAATATCTACTCTTCTCAAAATCTGTCTTCGCATTTTTACAATTCAATGTCGAGGTTGATGTAGTCGGAGTATTTTGTCAGTCGGGTTCTCATTAGTAGCATTTTCTTTTTGTCGCGCTTCCATTACCTTGGCAGCCTCATGTGTTGCTTCTCATTCTTCTCATCCTTAACAACGATTGATTATGGATTGGACAATTTAGCGCATATATATAAAGAATGATTGCATGTCACCTTACAACAAATCAAGCATTCTCATTGGCCTTCTGTCGTAAGATTTTTGACGCGAACACTCATAACACACCTAGGCACACTGTTTGGTTTTCGGCCATCCGCAGTTATTCGTTGGACCTTAACATCACCTAACAGATAGCAGGTGCAGTCTCCTTAACTAAAGTTAAATAGGATCAAGATTTTGCGGTGGGTGCTAGGAGCAAATCCGATCATTTCCAGTCTACCCGGCCTGATTCCTTCAAAATGAGCTTTGCTCACTCTACCAATAACGGCGCTAGGTGAATTAGCCTTAACGATTTGGCTGCTCCTAATGATGCTTCGTCTGCCATCTCTGTAGCTGCGCATATTTAACAAGAATCTAGGTATAACTGGTGACTTATGATGCCTATATTGGGCTCGTCACGCACATTCGCTAGTTTGCTAAGAGTCGAGTTGCTTAAACTCTTTACATGATGCATTGTGTAGTTGTGTTATTCCATTACGCATTCTTTTTCTAACGCGCCATATTTTCTAATTGCCCATGGTGTCCATTCTACAAATGCCTTTTTTGAACATAGATTATGTGCAATGCAAAGCGAAGTAGAAATAAATTCCATCTATTGAGTGAAAAAGATCCAGGTAGAAGTTCAGACCGTAGTTCTGTTTAAGGATGGTGTGTGAGAAAACGTATAGATGAGTAGCATTTAGGAGACAAATGAATTGATACCTTACGTGGTGCCTGCAGTGATCAAAAAAGGGAAAGTTGGAAAATTCATTACAGAACTTTGTACTAACTGAACGATTATGCACTTTGGTTTGACTCTACTATTACCACGTTTCTTATATTTTCGAAAACTGGTATTCCTATCGAGTTTCGCGGTAGCCTCTCATATGAATATGAACTGCCTATATCAAAACGAGAGAAGTTAAAATATTCAAGGATGATAGAAAGTAGGTTGCTAAAAATTTACTTGCTGCTATCAAATATCAGCATCGAATCAGTAAAATTACATATGTTTTTCTCGTAATATCCTTGGCAACAGTAAGTTAATTTTAAAGTAGGTTGGAAAATTTTAGATTTTTTTGCAATTTCTTAATGCACATTTAATATCGGAACTGCAAACCGCAATTTGTGAAAAAAATAAACTAGACTAAGTTGCATTGCTCAAAGCAATTGGTTCAATACAGGCACCGCGTTTTGTGATGATTAAATCCAACGCTATCTTGAAAGATATATCTATTCTGCACAGGCGTTCATAAATAGGGTTTTTCTTTGATAAAATAATCAAAGCAAGAACAATGTATGGCTACTTCAAAAATTAAGATATCATACTGGAGAATCGGCCTAAGTGTTTTGCTAATCTCAAA
>JADFDV010000224.1:0-10673 GCA_019097775.1 Moniezia expansa
CTATTCTACCAACCTAATGTGATTAGGTGGCGCTAAGGGCCAAAGAAAACCGAGAAGGCGATGTAGCGGTAGCGCAGAGAGATGGCTACTTATCTACGAATTCAATATAAAATAGGTCATATATGCTGCAGTGGTTATTGAGACACCAAAGAAGAAACATTTGAAATTTGTGGGAACCACAAAATGGTAAATACGAGGAGAGTATCGAACAGAAAAAGTTAGTGCAAGCCGAAATCTATTGCAAACGTTAATGATAGCACCAAAAAAATTAAAAGGCAATTTAATGATGAAAAATGCAAGCCTCATAATTATGCCAATATGCGCCAGCACATAAGCCGGAAACCTGATTCTTCAGGACAACTTCGCACGTATGTAATCTATTGGTCATAAGCCTAAGTAATCAAAGTAATTGAATATTTCATAGTTATTCATATTATTCCACAACTGTTTATAGTGCAGCTAAATGCTGAGTTTCAGATAGCGTCCGATGACACAACTATTTACCTACCCATCGATTCTTCAATATCGTCGCCCAACATCAGTTGACGTGTTTCAAGGTCACTGTAGGCCCTTCCCTTTGGGCTCCAGTGATTAATTGTAGAAATGTCACAGAGTAGCAAGAGCGAAATTAGCACCAAAATTGATTATTAGGCTTTTGACAATTTGGTGGAATGAGAGTTTCCGGCAAGGCGATTTCCTTATAAATGTGAGACCAGACAGTTGATTCCAGTGCTTCATACTTTTATTAAAGTACTTAAGATTTGCTAGAATTGTCAATGTATTGCACAAGTGCGAAGAGGGCCAAATACTGTCAATATGTCAAAATCAGGATGAAGTGCACTGACGTATGAAAAGGAAAATGATTCACATTATTCTTTGAAGGAATTGGCCCCATTGAGTGGAATCTGGATTTCAACGATTCATAGCTATGTAAAAACGATTTGAATGATTTCATAAATTTGCAATGACATCTTATCTTAAAGGTCGAAAGTTCATCGCATCTTTGCAATCACATTTGCTTCGAAGTTGTCTGATTGACCCAATGTTTCGATAGCATCATCAAATCATTTTATCTCCTGACTTGCTATGGATCTCATAATCTACTTTTCACCAAACTATGAATATACTTGAATATTCTAGGTGTCACATAAACGAACAAATTTCCTTTAATGTCCTCAGCATATCTGGATTCACCTGCACATTGGCTGCAGCGCCCAAGGTATTCGTCCCATCAAAGTCATAGAGAAATCGGTAGATCTAATTTTGGTTGCTATTTTATGCACTTGTGCTACACTTCTTACAGGTCGCTCATTATTTTATTTTGATGCATTTGAGATAAAATTACTAGCGACAAAGCTGGTTCGGCATGAGAGCGCTCACCAATCGCTTGTAGCAATTTAATGCTAACAAAGCCTTTTTTCATGAAAAAGGTGGGTTTCATCTCATGTATTTGCTTCAACATTTTAAGTCAACCAATTTTTCTATAGAAAGCTTACAGAAAATCCACGATCCTGGATCTGCAGGGCGTATTTACTGAATTGGTGTAAGTCGCTTTCATTATTTTACACTTTTTAATGCACAACTGACCGCTGTTTCCAAATTTTCTATTAATTTTTATTTTTTACCCACCTAAACTTTCTCACTTTACAGGCACTATATGTAATGGGAAAAAGTTTTTTGAGCTAAGGCATATTTTCGATGAGTTTTAAATTCTACAGCAGTATTGAAGCAAATTACGAACTCTGTTAGCTTTGTATGTGAATTTATAATTTATAGTCCAAAGATAAGTAAGTGATTATACAAAAATAACTAAAAGATTAGGAAGGTGTGATTTTTCTTTTAATTTTTCTTGCGGCGTTGATTTTTTTGAAGGCCTTAGCTTTGAATCGCATTCACCATTTTTTGCTGAAAGGCACCTTTTGGTTAGATGGCAGATTTTTATCCCCTTAACTAAATACTGAGGAATCAACCTGACTTTGCCAAACAGACCATACAAGTTCCCACTTGCTGATCTGTTGAACGACCAACCTCAAATGAGATCATGTAGAAATCATTATTTGATCTTTTCCGCATTAGCACGATTGCTATGTTATGTTGTATTGTGCTATCTGCAAAAGGTTTCTCACACTCAAATAACTTCCCTTTCGAATCGTTGAGTATGACTCATTTCCAAACGTTGTGCCTATATACGCAGCATGTGTTGCGATGACTTTGGTCCTCTCTGTATCGCACTTTGAGAGTACAGAGCATGAGCAAACGAGTGAGTCCAAAACTGAGAAATAAAAGGCTTTTCATGTCAGTGTTAAAGAGTTGCCAACATTGCTAGCTTCGGACAGCTCTCTGACCCTCTTTATCAAGAAAAACATCCGTTGTAGCACAGAAATGATTTGGTTATTAAATAACTGGCACAACAACACTTGCACTTGCATTTGTTTTGATATATACACAGTAGCTCAAGTTAATCTGTAATCGGAGCTTATATTCAAAATAGAGAGCAATATACAAGATATAGATTGACAAAACCAATAGACATGCCATCGTTTCTGCGCATCTCGCTAAGTGCTAGCTAGGTGTATTGAAACACTGCATGCTCTGACATTCTGTTCTAGCATTGCTGTTGAAAGACAAGACTCCTATAGCTATATGACTTCTTAATATATCACCTTCTTGCTTTCACTAGCACCAATATTCTAATTGATAGGAAAAAAGGCAACATGATACTGAAATGAAACGACAATCAATACATGGTACAACTGAAGGTCCCGTGGGAAAAGAAGTTTTTGGTGTGGATTGAAAATGGAAGATTCATTATGTAATGTTAGTTTGAGATCGGTGGGAGTCAGAAAGCCGAAAAAATAAACACCAGATGCCAGGAGGATGAAATTTGTGCACTAACGAGGAATAGTAGGAGTTACCTCAAGCCCCTAAGGTTGACAATCGCGGTGGGCTCCTCGCTCGACCAAACTCACCAGAACGCAAATGCTAGCTCGCAGCGAGGACGGCTTCCGCACCCGTACCCACGTTGCCCGTACACGCGTCCAGCCGGTTGGCTGACCTAACACAGTGTCACACTTACCACCCGATTTTTGCCTTTCGGTCTCATATTTACCAATGACTTCTCAGTAGCAGCTCCACCTTATTTCCCTACGCACTCTCTCATTTTGCATCAAATGATTGCACAGTTTTTAAGCAAGTTTCACAAAATTTTGGAGAACATGATTTATTGGGACATGTCATTAGGCTTATTTATGCCCATTTCAAAGGTTAAGATGAGACGTGCACTAGAATTTCCATCCAACGCGATGGCCGCCAATCGACAGAAGCCATGGATGAAATTAGCACGCCTTTCTGTCATCGAACAGTACCAAAATACATATTATTCAACATTTTGGAAGGCTATGTATGTGCATTACAATTAATTTTTCAACTGAATATGAATTCGGCATTTACAAATATGGTTAAAATCATTGCAAGGCATGATGTGCGCATGAGAACATTTGTTAGAAGCATGCAGTTTTGAAATTTAAAATTTAGCTTTTCGGAATATAGCTCCTGTCCTATTTTTAACATAAGAGTGTAATCTAGCGATTCATGATTATTCATAAATCACTATTGCGCGCAGATTTTGTGTTGGATTGTAAGTGACAATCAACCTTCTTATGTGCGCTTTTTTTAGCAATCTCATGTTTTTAGTTATTGCGAGTCATTGTGTGCGTATTTTGAATCTAGGCTCCTGTTGCACACTAAATTTAGCCATTGTCAGCATATGAAAGCAAATGCAAGTGCATATTATTATCCCGACAGCAAAACCTTTAACTAAAGAGTTGTTAGATCACTTGTTTGCTCATGCTATGCATTCTTATGGTGCCTTTGAAGTGCAAACGCTGTCGGCATGTTGATAAAGTGAAAATTAGTGCAAATTTTGGAAACTAGCAAGTTTTCGTGTGTTCATGTGCGCTGTTATCAAAAATGCATGAGTTTGCATTGAATATTTCCGCTATAACTTAAGCTTCTAGTAACGAAGGGAGATAAAACAGAAACTATTATGGTAGTCAGCATTAAGCTGCATCCTTTTCTAATTGTGAGATAATACATACGGCTTTAATGGATCATTCAGTTACTTTGATCGATCAGTTATAAAGCTGCATGGATGAGAGATGTAGGAATGTTCTCCTGAGAAATCAGTCTTTCGGCTTATGGGGCTTTATGAAGTGATTTGATCACTAGAGACAACGAGATGATCACTAAAGATTCGCTCTTCCAATCTACTATGCTACTTGAAGTACTTTTCCTATTTAAGTTTAATCAAGGTTAGTTTATTACTGTGGGTTTTCAATGCTTGCTCTTTGCCACAAAAGGATTACAAGAGGTTCTCAATTAGCATGACCTCAGGCTAACTTCTCACGAGCTAAAACAGAGTATGTGTCTACTTTGAAGCCACCAAAGGTCATGCATGAATAAAAATTCGTTCTTAATTCAAGAGAAATTCGACAATTAGTCACTGAACGTCTATAACTAATTTTTTGTTACAGTATTTGTTTTGCGTTATTCCGTCTCATTTTTTTCTACCCTCACCAATGAACCTCCTTTCCTATACATCGCTTGGAAAAGTAAATGCTATGCCAGGAGAAACTATAGTTGATGCTTGGTAAACAAACTTGTATTCACTTGAAGTGTAGTTATTTGAAATATTGTTACATTAGTCACTTAGCATAACTAATGCAAGACAAAATAGTTACTAGGGCAAAATTTTGACCTATGTGTTTTAACCTGAAATCAGGTAAAGAAGATTAAGAAATATACCATTAATTCAATAAAAGTAAAATGATAAATTAATTGCAATAAGAGATGAAATTGGGTTGCTTAATTTGGAATGATCAGACATGAATCGTCCAAACACTGGTGGTTTTCGAAATTCAACAAGTCAAAGCGATTTCAACAGGTTTCATATTAGACAGGATTATTTCTGAAAAGTGCGGAAACAAAGATCCTTTGATGTTATACAAATCTACACCAATTTCGAGTTGAACATTGTAACTTTGGAATAAATAGCACATTGGGCTCTCCCAAAAATAAATGCAGCCACCGAAAATACTTTATCCGTGATAGGCACTCCCGAAAGTGACCTAGACACGCCGGACATTATTCGAGAGTTTCCTTAGAAACGGCACGATAAAATAAACTGGATAAGCAACGTGTGCGCAAATAAAAATCAAAGAGTAACTTAAAAGGACCATTCCTAATTCATTTGCTGTTTCTCAATTACTGCATAGGGCTTAGTTACCAACTCAGCAAATCTGCACACCAGTTGCAACTTTCCTAATTTATATTTAAGAATGAAATGACATAAAATAATTCAGACAATGAAAAGCCTTAAGGGAAAGGGAAAGTTAAATTTGCAGCTGTTTGCTTGCGACTGATGCCCCTAGGTATCAGAAGGAAAACCTATTCTACTTATGTTGTACCACCCAGTTAATACTTAAGCCTTGCCCTTATGAAAGGAAAACGAATAAGTAAGTTACAAAATTTTAATCTTATTGATCTCTTGTATTACACATCAGTTTTTTCCTTAATATCTTGTAAAATTAAGCCCATGAATCAGTTTTAGACATTCTTTGCTCCTGTTGGCAAGTTCGTCTATAGTCTGGATTGATTTCGGTAGATAAATAACGATTATATAGCTGAATGGAATGTGGAGCCCATAATCCTGCTGGTGGTTTTCCCAGTTAGTTCTGAGATCTTCAGTGCTTACTTTGAAATAATAGGAAACAAGTGAATATATTTAAACAAACGCTTACAATTTTGCAAAAATATTATCAATCTTCATCATTACTTATAATATTGTGTTTCAAATCATGATTTTTCGTACAAACTATGCAATATGGTTAACCTTCAATGTTATGGAAATCTCATTTAAATTTAGGAAACGACAACAAGCTTGCTAAATTGATATTTTCAGGTCATTTAGTGTATATGTATATAAGTAAGGCATCATAGCATGGTGAGGCATCAATTTCTTGCTACTGTGCTGTAACATTTCGGATAAGCGTTGAAAGCCACTTTTGGTTCAGAGCATTTGACCGCTGGCCGAAGTCAATTGCTGAAAAGACATGGTAAATAGTGAACCAGCATGATTTGATATGTAAGATAGAAATTGCAAGAGAATTCTACTTTGGAGGAAAATAGAGTTAGTGGAAAAATCAAAACTCATCATAGGTTGGGGAAGCAAACACATAATGCGTCGCGATTTAAGTCACTATGTTTCTAACTACAAAGCGACGCTTGGTCTGGCAGTCAGTAACTAAGTGTCGATAAGGTGTTAAGCCATAGAAATGGTGTGCAAAACTTACTCATAAATATATGTGGGCCAAGATGTCGGGCTGCTTGACATTTCATTAATGCAAACTTACGCTTCTCGCGCTTTGATTTAACGCTTGGGTGAATAATAACTTAAAACGTGTTTTCAATTTTCTTCTGTAATCTCTCAGATCTCGTTCAGTTAGAAGGAATTACTAAGGCCAATTTTCCTGCAGGCTTGTCAGTTGCAAAACTCATTGGTAAGATTATAGTTGAACAGTTTCCCGAACTATTTCTTTCTATCAAAAACATTTATGAGATTAACAAACAAAATCTGGTGTTCTCTTTGTTGTTGTTAGAGGAACTGAGACGAACCAATGTACATGGCTGGCAATGATAAATGGCGACATGCAGCGTAGCGCATCAGCAATGAATATGGATGTGTAAATAGAGGTTCCATGTTTTGCGAGTGGTTGATTTAATTAGTGGAAGAGGTCTGTTGTGCTCACTTAGTGGGCCACTTAACAGCATATTGACTGACGAGTGCTGATAATCGTTGGGGTTGAGCAAGCTCATCGCACGCCTTCTAGTCATAGAATTCAGGTAATTTCATTGACCTTCAATGAGGGGCAAATGTCAAAATCGGACCAAAATTGATAATGCCATATATTCGATGCTGAATCCCCAACAGAGCCCCAACTGCACACCATGTCCCGTTTAGGATGTACATTTGTGAAGCGTGCCCACATTCGAACAGCAGGCCTCCGACCCATTGACAGAACTATATTTTATCACATTTCTTTCTTACAAGAAGTCAGCTTTTGATGACTGCTAGATCAATTCGTCGTACACTGCTTTCATTGTAATGTTTAGTTTCTGTCTCTATAGAGATTATCTTTTGTGTTTGTTTACAAGCAAATACAAGTTTTTAGGTGAAAAATACGTCTATTTCAATGGACTGCATTATAAAAAAGTACAAATATGGTTGCAGTAATTTTCAAGGAACATTATTGTGTGATAATACGCCACAAAACTAAATTAATCATTAAAAAAAGGAGGAAACAGTGCCAAGCACGTCACCAAAGTAATTCATTAAACGTTTGATCAAGGTCTAGAACCACCATGCGTTTTGTTCAAAGATAGTGTTACATTTATGAAATTAGAAATCTTAAGTCGAATGTATATAGCTATTTTGCATTATGAACACAATCGAAGCCTAATGGTTAGAAAACTAATGTTTCTAGCAAAAACGAGTGCTTAAAATTTCTATTAATTAACATTAATTATTCTCCTAGCCATGCCATGACAACACAAAGCTCCTAGCGATGTTGCACGTTTTCTTGCATTGCATGCAAGGTGAGCAAGTGCAGTAAACTAACTTCATCCGAATCGAAAAGACATTGCAAACAAATAGGTAATGCAGTGCTAGAATTGATCTTTGTAGATCATATATTTTAAATTTGACAAAAATCTAGTTAACGTTGATTTTAGCACAGATACTTGAATCGGTGACTAGGATTTCAATGTAGGAAAACTGAGCCGAAACCATTGTTATGCGAAGATTTCAGTTACTGTATGATAAGCAAAACAGCACGAAAAAAAGTATGCTTAGGTGTTGCATAGAGATATGAGTGTAATATGATGTGTTTGTGCATGCGGATGCGGCTGCAAGATTGGTTGCTAGATATTATGCCCACCCGTGAGCTGAGATTTGATTCAGCTTCTCTACTAGCAGTCTAATAAGGGTGCTATTTTAATAATCGTAAATGAACAACAGTGCATTTTTTTGATGTCTGAAGTTCAGCAATGAATATTTAAGATCCCATCGAGTCCGCTACTCCTTAGTGAAGTATTGGCAAAAATGTCACCAGCCAATATTGCTGATTATAAATGGTCCTCTTCATTCTCAATTTTTTTCAGCTAACTCCTGATTTAATTTGTTTTAATAAATTAAATCCTAGTTTATCTGACATCCAATTTTCGTCTTAAGATTACGTTTACAATTACCCAGTAGCAAGTGTTCCATTTAATGAAATGTCAGCTTATATTTTAAAATTTGTTTATTCGACGACTCTTTCATTTGTTAATATTATCCCGATTCGTAATAGATGTATTTCAGTTGCCTGATTGCGATTGAAGTTTGTTATTTTCACAACAAATATGAGTACATTTTAACAGGAAGCGAATTGGTGCAAACGTCTCTTGAAGCAGCAAATGTGTCATGCAGACGTGCCTAAAGCTTTGAATACATGAGCGTCATGAAACAAGACATCACTGAGCTAGATAGAGCAATGGAAACTGACCTGGTCACGTGCTTACTTGCAATTGGTCTAATCTCAGCTTTGAATCTATCCAACAGTCATTTGATTAAGAAATACCTTCAAGAGTCAAAAATGCAATAACGTGCATCAAGAAGAAATGAATAACAGCCTTAGCTAGAAAGAAGCCCCACAACCTGGCTCAAAAGACTTGAACAAACGGTTCATTAGCATCCTTTTTTATTTGCGGTCTCTCGAACTCTTTTTTTGATTTTTCATTAATGTGTTCAGCTGTGTACTCGTAGGAGTTAGCATCGCCTCAAAAATTTTCAGTCCTTATGCTCATTTAAGGATTGGTTTTGCGGGCCTATATAGAGGGAATGGGAAAAATCATAGAGATCAATGGAATGAAAAAAATTGTACCAAAGAATGAGTGGCTATTAAATAGTAGTAATGGATAGGGTGCCTTGTTAGGTTGTCAAAAATTAGGAGACGGGTGGTCAAACCTACTTTCAACCTCTTCATGGTGACCGCCAGTAACCCCAGCAGCAATTAGAGTGACTAATAACATGGGCGGCTACAAATGCCTATTCGCCAACCGGACGTATAAGGTTAGATTATGCCAGCAGCAGTGCAACTTCGTACAGCCTGTCAAACGAGGCATGACGTAAGTATCTGGATTCATGGTCTCGAACTGGACGGCGGAAAGCGAGTAAATGTATTAATGAATAAAAATTCTGCCAGAAAGTTGAAACGACTTCTGGAATAGTTATGCAGATTGTCTGCCTTAAAAAAGTTAAGGGCGGAGGAGGTGTCACAACGAAGTTGGTAAGATACCTGTATGACGAAACCCAGCTAGAGAAGTGACCAGAGAACTAAAACGCTGATAAACGTTTTTACTATCTTCCATGTTGACTGTTGTGTGCTACCTGTTGTAAAAGTTATTTGCGCTTCTGTTTTACCCCCAATACGTCACTGTGACTTGCCCTAGTGGGTTGGGAGTTAATAGAAAAATAATAAAAGAAATAAGCAGCGAGGGTGAGTGCAAAAATGATGGTTAGGCTTGATGTATAAACGCAAATATTTAATCTGGCAACTCGGAGTCCAGGTGCCGGAGGCCGTCATCGCTTCGAGCTGCTATCAGCGTGCTTGCGAATCAGCTGTGAGTGCTGGGCAGAGAGATATGGCCAAGTGGTAATCCCCGCAGTTCTATCTCTTTCTTTTCTGCTATCAGAAAAGTAATCTAGAAGGCCCGCGGCAACCCTTACCTATTATTTTATTTCCCTATTAATTCTGTTCTTCCTTTTAATTGTTAATCAGAGAGCTTTTTCACTTTCAACGCTTTATAGCTAACTTTACACTGACCAACGCCATGCGCTATGCCGGTATGCGCCAGCACATAAAGATTGCTGATAAGACCAATCATTAAAGAACTGAATGTCTAGCCATGTCTAGCATGGATCATGAACCCTTTAAACCCCTCCGTGCTTTGACCTCCTCAATGAAGTTCTCAGAACTCATGTTTATTTGGTTCCACAAGACTGAAGAGATGAATGATCGAAAGTATGCTCTGATGCATCAAATGTATTAAACTATAAGAGCACACCATAACACACCTGACTACGTAAAATGAACCACACTTCATCTTCTGGTCGATAATGACTGAAACCTAGCTGACGATGATTCCTCCCCTACTAAAATATCAATATCTGCTAGAATGCTGCAATGTAGATGGTGAGGTTATATCAAAGCTTGTTATGTACCCAACGGCCATTCACAATCGTCCTCTTAATGAATGTAGACATGTTTTAAGGTCCTTCTATCTGATGGTTCCATCGATTGGTCAAAGAAATGCCGCAAAAATAACAAGCAAGGAAAATCAGCGTCAAATATTAATCTTTTTGATTTCGACAGTTTGTTCGAAGGAGAGTTTCTGCATCGGATCACCACAGTAATTTTTTCGTCAAGGTGAGAAAAACAATTGATTCCTAGTGCTTCATAATAATATAGAAGTGGCCTTCCCCTTTCGTAAACAGCATACTTAATCCCAATTTCTAATACTATTGACGAAATTTCTTGCTCCTTCACACTTGTGCTATAAGCTGGCAATTCTAATTA
>JADFDV010000225.1:0-20000 GCA_019097775.1 Moniezia expansa
AGCTTCCATAGGTTCAACTCTCTTGCCTATATAGACTTGCCAGGTTACGCATTGGGAGTTCTTTCGGATTCCCCTACAGTTCTGATCTCGCGAATACAATCAAGTACCACGCGTTGAGCCGTATTCTGTATTGCTTTTAGTCGATTGTTATCTTGTACTCTCAGGACAATAGTAGATAACTGCAAGTGATTGCAGGATCGACGAAAATTCCCACCAGATAGGTCTTTTGGGGTGTTTCTGAGACTTCTTGACGCAGAAAGATATCGTAGTCGTAGTAGGTGCCTTTTGGCCCTGGCCAAGTTTGCTTTTGTTGCTCCATCTGGCTCCTCCGGCCTCTTGAATATGTAACCAAGATATTCGAAGTGTGAGCACGTCGGAATGACATTCCGCTGCTTCAAGAGGCGTTTGATTATCACTACCTCCAATTGAAAACGAAGATTGATCGCTGCGATTTGCATTCCATATTATGCATCGTTTTCGCCAGATGCTCTATCAGTCTGAGAGCGTCGACTTTACTTGCGCACTAGAATAGGTCATCGGCGTATTCTAGAGGATATAATTGCCATCTTTGCCCAGTGGTCAATCATCTGAACGCACTGTCTTGAGTGAGAGAAGGCTTCATGCAATATGAGTTGGAAGGTAGGTTGAAAAGAAGCGGTCCTCTTGTGAGCCTTGTCTCACACCAAGTTTTCATCACAAAGTAGTCCCTTGTTCCCCTCAATTCTCCATCAGGTGGAATCCATCAAGGACTTTATGAGTGGATCATTGCCAAAGCAGCCCAGCAGATCTATCATCCGGTGATTATTGCAGCTGTAGGCAGCGAGCAAGGCCTTTCAAGGTCGACAACACTAGCCCTATTTTCTGCTTTGGTCCACGGTTCTAGATAATGGTTCTTACTCCAAGTATAGCCCGCTTGTGATCTTCCTTCATGAGATCAAATTTTGCTTAGGTTAGTTTCCCAAGATGGTGACTTCAAACTTTGGCCCAGAAAGTGCTATAACTTACTAATGCATTAGAGGACAGATTGATGATAGTTTGCAGGATCTGTCTGCGAACCTTTGCCGCTTGCAATACCTACAACTTCAGCATCGATCCACCACTCGAGGTATTGGAGTAGTCCCTAGGTAAGCATTTAGAGCGGAGGTCCCATTTCAGTAGCCCTGGTGAAGATCACAGTTTAGTATCCTCAGGGGCTCTTCCTTAACAGTTCGGTAGTGCGCGACTAGATCTTTGATTTAACTAGTGTCTTCCAGTTTGGTGATTCCATGAGAAGTTTTCCTTCATTATGTCCTTCAACAGCATGAAGGCTTTCCGGGGTCTCTCTTGCCAGGTATATGGAAAGTTGGTTAATCTCTCTTCTTGTATCGTTTTCCAGTTTCCTATCATGTTTGTTACATTGTTGCTTGCTTGCTTGTACCCGTGGAATGTTTCTTGAGATGGATTGAGAACCAATTTGCTTCAAATGCTTATGTAGCAGTAGTTCTCTAACTCTTCTCTAGCAGATAGCGCGGTTACCATCCGTTTTCCTCTTGTTCAGTCTTTTGCTGTTGCTTGGCAGCTGCATTTCTAAGATTTTAAGATATCTCGTATGTAGTAGTCAAAGCTCTGAGCTTGTTCCATTTTGAGATGTTCCTGTATGGTTCCCTCGATTTTCTTATTTTCTATGCCTTTAGGCCAGTTGCCATCGTGCTCTTGAATTATGTCCACCTTCAGAGTTCTGTTCTTACTTTTCCTGAGCGTTTTCTGAGATGTGATTTGAGCTGAGGATTACTGTTAGTAAGCAGTGATCGGATTTGCGTCTGCCTTTCAGAAGTTCGTATATCACTGATTAGGTGGGATAGGTTGATCTTCTAAATCAGAACAAAGTCAAGAGTAGCGCCTTTCCCTGTAGGATGGTAACAGGTCAGTCTTCGAGTAGTTGGTTTCCAAACGAAGGTATTTATCATCTGTAATTTATATTCTTGCATAGTCCTAGCAGCCTTAGTCCGGTTGCTGTAGTGTCTTCTTGATCAGTATAGGGACCGATAGTTTGGCACCAATGTTACGGGCATCAGGTCCCAATCTGCAATTGAAATCGCCAAGGATATGTTGTGTGAAGTGGAAAGGAGTAGCTTGTAAGTTTTGGCCACAAGTTTGTAGAAGGATACTTTAAACATTGCGTCCTCCGTTCACTCGGTTGGGTATAGCATCCCAGCAGTCCAACTTTGACTCCTCCAGTTTGGAGTGTCAGCGTTGAAATTCGTTTGAGACAGGGTTGAATTCAGCTTCTCTGTTCTTTTTAACCAAAGGCGATACCATGTTTTCTAGTGCTTTCGCTGTGTCCAGTATTGAAGAAAGCGTAGTTATCGATAGTTAAGGAGCAGGATTTCATTCGAATTTCCGTTGAGGCAAATTTCTATACCTCTACAGAGATCTCTTCAGCTATCTGGTGGATTTTCCAACCATTGCTACAGCCGCGTACGTTCCATAATCCGAGTTTCAGACCATGGATCCAGGTAGTATGTCGTATCATTTTTAAGGGGTTGCTCGTGGACTCTGATTATATTTCCATTTGCATAATAATGAATTTGTACGTCCGGTGGTCTATTATTCCTCTCCGACCGCTCTCTCTTTAGTCCTCTGGGTTGTCCTGAAGTTACCATTGCGACCACGTGGAGGTAGAGTTATGAAATTTCATATCAAAACTAGATTAGTCTTAGAAAAGTGCATTGTGTGACTAATTAGTGACTCCTCTAGAATGGACTAAATTCACCAATTTGATCCTCTCTTATCATGAGATCACAATTACGCTCTCATATTAAGGATTTTTTGAAGTATCATAAGGGAATACCACTGATTGCCAGTTTATCTGACTTATTGATTTCGGTTTCTGAAATCGAGAGTTAATTATGAACCACAGGTCAACATAGACGTTCACTGACATTTCCCTTTCAGGTCATTCCATATGCTTTAGGTCTGAAGCATGATAATGCAAAATAAACTCCTGGTTTAAGAGAGACTAGGGTTCGAAACCCCTAAACCAGCAATCGTAAGGTGAAAATATAAACCATAGGATACTTGATACCTGACGCAAGAAGTTCCGTAAGCTGATTTACCACTGAATATGAACATAGCCCTTATTTTAACTGCCGCTGAGACGTCCTGTCGTATCTGCGAAATTTAAATTATTGTGAATACTTGGGATCACTTGAATTCGATAAAAGTTCCTCATTATCAACGAACATGAGTCAGCACCGACTTATATTATAAGGTAGTAAGTGCTCCCTCGAGTAGGCAAACACTAGAGTTAAGACATTTGTCTATATCACTAAAACTATTCTTAACCGATATCATTCCGGTTTTTTCGTTGAATCGCACTCATTCCACTAAGTTATTGAAATGTATTTTAGATTGTTTGTTGTCGTCTGGCGAAGTAAAGCGCATACGACCTCAAATCTTACCAGGAATTTCAAGTGAAAACATGCTCATGAAGGTGCTATGCTCTCAATCTAATCGAGCGTGCAGTCCTTAGATAACGTTACACATACGCTACCCGATGATGGGATCGGTAAGTGAACTGAATAGCGTTAGTTGCAATGGGGCTCTAGGAATGTTTTCACCTATTCCCTGTATTCCTCTCATTTCAATCAAATGAAGTATCTCGAGAATCTGTCTTACCTACTATTTGTCAAGAAACTTCTTTCTCTGAACGAACTATAAGTAGGTTTTTGATTGAGAGCAGCTACTCAGAAATGGAGTGTAGAATGCCAAGGGAAACTATAGACATGGGTGCTCGAAAAATGAGTTAAAAAGGACTTGTAAGATATCGATCGCGGATTGTTCTTTATCCACGCCTAGAAACCATTTTGCTCAGCCTACCTACTTTTACTGCATAGCTCTTTCAGGACGGACTCACTCCTCCATTCTAAAAATAAAAGGAGATTTGACATGGTTCAACATGCGAATTAATCAGACCATAGACGAAGTGTTTGATAATCATTCCTTTTGCCCAGTGAACTTATAGTTTATGCTTTTACCAGTGCTGGTCAAGGCTGTATGGCAGAATATTTTGAGTACGCGAATAATCCATACAAGCACCTTCTCATGCTTCACAGCCTTGAGCATGACTTTGTGAAGTGTATAGTGACGATAGTTATGGCCAAACCATACTATCAAGAATAGCGCTGCAAATCTTGCTGAAAACTTTAGTAAAGTAAATAGCTTAGACAACTTAGACCGATTATAGGGACGAATGCATTTTCTCGCAGTATTAAAAGCCTGATGTCCTACACTCAATAAATTCGCTACACATCGGTATTTCAGTTACAATCCCGCATTAGGTAGTTTCAAAGTTTACTTACAGGCCAAAATGTAGATCAAATGGCAAGCACAGGCTTACAAGCAGATAAGATAGGAAAGCTTGTGATCCATCAAATGAAATTACCTTATATTAATGGCAAAGACGGCCAGTGTGACAGCCAGCATCTCAATGTCTTGTTCTATCTAAAAATTACCCTTATTTCAATCCAGTACTTTGCTATAAAGTCACAACAAGATGGCTGATTGGAAATAATCATGATATAAATCACAAGTTCACTTCCTAAAAACCTCTCCGGTAGCTCCCTCTTTGTTTTTCTCATGTTGCGCAACTTAGAATTCAAGTACGCCAAAAGGAATCCAAATCTCACCTCTCGTGATCGGTAGCAATAAACAGCCTTTTAATCGAATGGAAGCTGGCGGTACCGAGGGGATCGTGCAGGATTTCAATTGATATCTTAGCAATTCCAAATCAGTCAGTCTGCATTTAGTATACAGACGAAGTGCAACACTAGCTTACGTCCAAGGGAACGATACAGGTCAGGCACACAAAGTTTCGAGCTTGACAGAAGAGATAATGGTGTCTAAGGTGGCCAATGGGGAGTCGTTCAAAGATAATTATGGGCGTATCTTTAAACAACCTCTGAAGAGGCCATATCCTGCAAGAGGAACGAACATTTTTGTTCTTTCTTGAAAGCTCATTAAGTACGTAAATAACAGTGACATTTACCAAGCTTGGAGTTAGGTGGTTAGCATTTTGAGAAAATCTTTTGCAACTGCTCCTAGATCCACCTGTCTTTGTTGGTTGGAACCGCTAGTCGGTCTACTCAGCTACTCTGGGGTAGGTCCAGATGCTTTCCAACAATGTCACATGGAGGCTACTCTTCTATATATCTGTATTTTCAAGCAATAATGAGCTGCATGGACACCTTATATTTGAACAAGGCCCTAAAACCATTCCTAAAGGTGAAGTTACTGGCGCATCGGGACTACCCTATCGATGTACCTGTTCATGACGTGGTCGGTCCCGCTACCCCCAAATCCAGGCCTTGTCTTCTCAGATACTTTGGTGAGGAAATCAATGGTTTGAATAAGTTCATTTGAATTGGAGGAAATCAGATCAAGAGGATTAGGAACTAATACGAGGTATGCGCCATGAATGATTCTTGAAAAAATTAGAATGGGATGGGTTGAGTAAAATGAAAACCCATCTATCTCCCTTAATTTCGAAAATTCAACTAATAGGATCCACAAGTAGTCACAGTGATTGGGAGTAGGTTTTCGATATCTTCATAAAGAGACTGCCATTTACTTAAATGCTTGTAGTCCTTGTGAAGTTCGCATGGGCGTCTGGAACTTTCAGACGAAGTTTTCTAGGTCGTAAGATCGGAAGATTTTTTTGGGAGAGTTATGCTAAAATTACAAGTTAGAGAATTCATCTTTGTCGACTTCATCAATCAACCAATCAAACGCACTCATTAACTACAGATATTGGGGTTGTCGAATTTGAGAGAAACTCATCTGTTAGCGAGACCCAGGTGACGGCAATGTAAAAGATGACTTAAAAAATCGCAGCTGATCATCAAATTCACGGAGAGTGGAAAAATGTCATCAAACAATTACCGAAGAGTATTCTCAGGCGAGAAGTTCCCCATCTGCGTGGTCTACATTCCAGTATACTGCTGCACGAGCCTGAAAGTCCATAGGTAGCTCGAATCACGCCAACCGATGCCAATCTCAGTTCCAAACTGGATCGAGAAGAACGAAGATATTCTTTATTTTGACAAGCTGACTGATAAATACAGAAAAGTCTCCAGCACTTTCTCGTTATTGTGATGGACGAACTAATGAATGGGAGGATAGGACATCGAGAATATTTGCATTTAAAAAGTCCCATTTTAATTGAGACACTGATAAAGAAGTCATAGTTGCATTTCCCTATACTCTCCGCAACTTGCCAACTGTTAACATGTCAAACGTCTACCAGCCCGTCTACAATGAAATCCAGTCGCACAAGCGTTAAGGCCAATACAAAAATTACAATTTGATACAGCATTATGATCAGAAGGCCTGTTTGATTGCTCATTCATGAAAATCTAGTCGTACAAAGCTGTGGAGTTCGAAAAAAAAAAAGTGAGGAGGACCTGTAGGCTTTCCTGCCGCTGTCCAACACTTCACCCTGGAAATCGTTATTTAACAACGAAATCATAGCAACACACCGACCAAAGGTTTTGTGTCTTAAATCAGTCCGGTATTTACTATGCGCATTGAATGAGCAGACGACAAAAAGATAGGTGCAGATGCCTCAGCTCAGAGACACATTTGAAATCAAAGGAAGGTTCAGCTTCTTACTTCACCTTTACTGTGGCATTGGAATACGCAAAAAACGAAATCGCGAGTAGGCAAATTAGCTTGTCGTTTGAAGAAACAAATAGGTATTAGCTGTGTATACTTAAAATTATGCGAAACAACATAAATTTCCCGCGTCTTCATGCAGGTGTAGCGTTTTAAAAGGCTCTCGTAATTAGCTGACTGCTATCGAAAGAGTACTGATGCATTCAGGTAAAATGGTCTAGCAATGGAGTTGACGCCTCCCTTATTCCTTTTGCTTAGTTCAAGCTGGTTCCGTGGACCTAAGACAAAAACCATTTGGAGGCGGAAAAAACATGTATTCTCTTTGTTCCCTCTTAAGTTAACGCTCCAACTCTGCTTGTGTTACAGTCATTTTCTTTAAAAATGCTAGTGGTCCATTATTACGTGCCTCGCCACGGGTTGTCATACCCTTTTTTCTTAATTGTGCATTTTGCGTAACTTCTAAATGCCTGAAAATACTTGACTAATCATTCATTACATGGAACCGCTCGATCAGAAACATATTTTGCTAACTGTATATCTAAGAGAGCCCTTAAAAGACAAATTTAGACGTTCCCGTCTATTGTCCACTCAGTCTGTCTAGTCAGAGCCTGTCAATTGACCACCGGGAATGATGACCATGGTGTAGCCTGCTCGTTATCTTTTGCGCATTCACCTACTCTCTCCCTTTCTGCCTTTAGCCCCAGAAATATCCTGTCCTTCCTTTGTAAGAGCACTCAGACCAACAGTGCAAAGGTTGTCAAGCAGAGAGTTTAGTTCAGAGATTTCATACCAAGTACACAAATCCGATATAAAAGCTGCAGACCCTCTAAACCATTAGCTACTACTCCTCAATGTGCCTCCGAACGAACCAGCGTCTCAGAGATAACGATTCTCTGCCTTTGCGATTGGCAAGATGAAGCAATCAAAGGGGTTGGAAAATATCGCCCAAAATCACAAATGAAAATTAAGTGTATTTCTGCTAAATACTAATAAGTACTGTAGCACTTGGGCTGTACAGAAATTGGTAGCTATGGTGATTGCCAAGCAAGGACAGCCCTACAGACCGAGGTGCGACAAGTGAAGCGGTATGGTAGTGGGCAAGTGACATCACCACTGCTATACTGAAGGCAAGACTGCAAGTTCCGTCTTACTCTCTTTTGGCCCATTACTACCAAAGCCACACAACATACATCTGACTTTGGAAAAGAGCCAACACGCGCCGATGTTTAAAATAGCAAATTTGTTATAATTATCAGTAATAAGGATTACAAAAGCGTAAAAGCTGCGGACGAACGTAGAATTGCAGACCAGGTAAGATGTCAGACGAAAAGACGCGCTGTTTGGTAAATACTGGAGGATATGGCTGAATCAAAACGTTACAAAAGGGGCGAATTTTAATGAGTAAAGGCACTACTAAAAGGGACTGTGTTTGAATGTGCACATACAGAGATGGTAAAGGTAATGGAGTAAACCTCAAGGGACACGAAAGAGGAACTAGGGATGGGGAGAGCTGGATTATACTAACCTTATGCAGGATTGGCGGTCATGGTGCAAAGTGGATTATTTCAAGATGAAAGAGGCAAGGGACTAGTTGTGCAGCCGATGCCCCTATCAGGGTACCTGTAAACTAATTAAGCCAATCGCGCGACAAAGGGGATACTTCAGTAACACCGGCTTGGTTCCTCCCGTTGGCAGTAAATTTCGAGTGTAATGATGGACGAGTAAAGGAACCGTGGAATGGGGTTGACTGTACTTGCCTAGAATAAATCCCTTGGATTTGGGATCGTAGTAGATTTTTATGTGCAAGAAAGCCTCCTCGAATCTAATGAATACAGAAATAGAGAAACCATCATGAATTAAGCACCAGTTATTCTCCTATTTGAGTGATCGTGCACCCCTACAGGCAGTGAAATACGAGGGGAAAAATGGGTTATTTAAAGTCCACAATGGGCTCCCAAAACTAATTAGAGGGCGTAACAAAGGTAGAGAAACCAAAAAATCACTGAGAGCAGCGTCTCTTTCCCAGCGGTTAGTTAATCCATTCGGAAATGTCCAAGGACAGAATACCTACAATCTGACTTTTAAGAATGCCTTAAAACAAGCCCGAGCATTTGTAAATGACTGAAACCACTTCTTTTGCCACCACCAAGCAAGTACTGACGTATAAGGGCATAGTAGATCAGTGAGCAAACCCCACATGCAGCAAGGAAATCCTTAACTAGGTTAATCACTCCCTTACTAACCCCAATCGCATAAATATATTCTTATCCCCTTGTCGTCGCAGCTAAACTGTGAACCCATTTTCCTCAACTCTAGGCTAAAACAAAAGCTGCAGCACTTTGAATTTAAAAAATTGCGTGAAAATGGACAGTTAACCGGAACCTCAAACAACTTCCACTGAAACGGCCAAACTTGAGCATCCACGACGAACATGCGGAGCAAGAAATTTCAAGGGTGAAAAGATGGCAAACGTTTTCCCTCATTTTCTAAATATATTATCTGGAAACAGCCTTCGGGTCATGCAGACACAATACGACCCTTCCAGTTTTTGAGAGATATACCATTTCAAAAAATGTCTTCCCCTAACATCTCTTACATTGTCTAAATAACTGCTTAACAATCATCAGAGCACTTCTACATGGAAAATTGGTTTAAAATACGCTGATTCATGACACTAACCTGACCGAAAGTAAGAAGGCAGCCTTGCGTGTTTCAGATACACGAACAAGGAAGCTTCCAGAGGGAGCTGAACGGAGGAAAGATTCAGTTTCTTTGCGGAGCAAGCGTCCATAGAACCATCTGAAAGAGATTCACATAAAAGGACGATAGTACTGGTCACTTTTTAACGATTTACACTAATAGGAACATCCAAACAGTTGGGCAAGTGAACTAACAAAGGTGCTAGCACAGTCATGTCTGCACTTGCATGCACACGCGCTTCTATCCAACCGCTGCATGTGTGCTGTTTGTGCACGTAGCTCAGCGAAGTCATACATACATCGGACAATAACAGCGAAAAGCCGTACATATGTGTGCATTAGCACATGTTCTCGTGCAGTCGCAGTAGCATGCATCTGCGGTTTAAGGGATTTTTTATGCAAAACAAACATTCGGCCATGGTAAGGCTTCAGAAAGTTATTATCACCTCATCCACTACGGGGACAGTCAGTTACTGTCAGCCTATTTTCTATTAAAATAACCACTTAAAAGTGGCCTTTAATGGCTACGAAGAAAATATAGGTTCAAAAAAATTTACCAATTGAAGGGACATGATTCCGCTAAACACGCATTTGATGTACACACAGTATTCTGTATATGTAATCGCTACTGATAAATAGGCATCAATCTTGCGATTAAAAAACAAATAATGATTGGCGGCAGTTTACCAAGCGCATCAAATGAATTCAAGCTGCACAGCGTGTCTGATAGACTGTTGGATATTTCGAGAGATTTCAATCATCTTTAACATAGGTAGTGCATAGCAAACATTTGAGCGAGACAAGAGTGTTTGAGGGATGAAAAGGTGAAGGTTAGCTTACGGTTGTTCTTCCAGTGTTAATGGCACAAGAGGTGCCCAACCTGAGACTATTTTGCGCTCACTGTGTCCTTCGATATAGACCTGGGATGCCATACTCTGCGCAACAGCTTCATCCATATTCTCCTTTCCTTCCATATGCAGGGGGTAGGTTGCTGGACTCTGGATTAAGGAACCTTTACTAGGAAATAAGTCTCGAGGTGGATTTGAAGAGAATATGCATTGTCGAGGATGATACACCGGTGAGCAAATAGCATCTGGGGACCAGAAAACCGAAGAAGGACAAGTATAATGACATGTTTTCATGCAGGAGCAAATACTTTGCTGCTGTTGACGCTGAACACTGAATAAGACTGGTGGTGCGTAGTCCACATTTGTGACAGCCGCTGCGAGGGCCTTATGCTGAATGGCTTCCAATGAAGTTTGAGCAACTGGATAAGGGTGCTGACGTCGTTGTTGCACACTGCTATCTATGCACACCAACTGACCGGCTGTGCCATTTTCTAAAAGCATGAAGAGTACAGAGTATGTTCAACGAAGGCACAAATTAGTCCGATCAACTACATCGTCTGCAGTCCTCGATACCCAACCTATGACTCATGTAAATTTGTTTTATCCATCTCAGTTTACTGCTTATCTATCCTTTTCAAATTAAAACGTGAATACAGGAGTGAATGAGCTTTGGAAACACTGGAACATGTGCGTCTTTTGCAGCGCCATCACAATAATGTTTTCCCACGATATAAAGTACGTTTTGGTTTGATATTTGCATAGCACTCTCAACTGATTAAACATGTATAACCATGCATAAATACTTATCAATCCAAACACACTTCGAAACTCTAAAGAATACAAATTTCTGTCTGACTGTACATAAATCCCAGGCGTTGTTATTGTTGCCACCATCACCTATTGAGCAAAAAATTACCAAAACGTTACTATCTTTACTGCCAAGTTCACGACAGATCCAGTTAAAGTAGTCCGGTGTGCAGGTTTGATTGAATGAGACCATTCACAAATTACCTTGAAATGGAACAAAGGACACTTAGAGGACCTAGTTATCTGCCAGCCCACCTATGTAGTCAGAGCGCTATCTGGAATGCAGTGTGAAAACACACATTGTTTTGCTTTAATCTCGACGTCTCGGTCACTTTGTACGATAAGTCAGTGGTGGTTATCTTTAGGTTGCCTCCCTAAAGTTTAGTAAATCGGTCACCACAAAGCAAAGATGGGTTTGGACTCAAACTTTGAAAACACTCGAATGTCAGTTAAAATAGAACTCCGTTGTTCGTGAACAAGTTTGAGTAATCTGTCATACGGCTCTTAGTTCTGTCCGGATCCCCATCATTTCGATGTGTTCCGAAATTCCGCCCATGGTAGGAGCAACGCATTTCAAATCAAGGCAAGAGTTTGGTCAGAAACGAACCAACAAAACATTCCTTCACTTATCGCAGTGCTTGAATTTAAGAACTTTACCGATTCTAGCGCGAGAGGAAAATTTGACTAGCTAAGAAAACACCATTTCAATTATGAGCATAAAAAACGAAATTCAGTATAATTCTGAAGAACCCCTCACATAGCTGCTGATGCCTAATCAGCAAAAAAGCAGCCAGTCGCTTTGTTGAAGTGACTGGAATTAACACAACAGGATCTTCAAATAGACACGAAAAAAGGACCATACAGTGCGATAGAGCTGTAGAAAAAGGGAATATCAACCCTAAAGCACTTTAGCAAAACGATTCGTACCATTCTGCGGACGTGGTGGAGGAGGTGCAGGGAAAGAAGGAGATGGGACGCCGTTTCTATGGGGATTCATCCTTATCATCTGATCGGCGCCGGAAAAGCGGCGACGCTCGTCAGCTTGGAGGGAGAGAGATGAAGGCCTGGCAGGTGCAGGAGAGAGTTGACTAGGGTAGATACATGGCGTGAGAGTCGCCGTCTCATCCATTAAGTCGGCTTCAGAAACACGGCTTAGTATTACGTAACAACCGCAGGTGGGAGTTGGTTGCACTTCTGCATTCTTAAAGCAAAATGCTCAACTTAACCAAAGAACAGCAAAGGCAATTCAGTGTTCATGAAAAGAGTAGCCCGAGGTTTGCGCGTAAAGATATTCAACATAAACGGTTGGCCGGGACTCACTATCACAAGTTGGATATGCATTTATCGAATTGCATTAAAAGATCATCCACCTATACAGAATACGCCCACTTAGAAAAGTCTGTCATCAGTCAAGGACACCTGAGCGCATAAGTTCAGTCGACGCTCTCGTTGAGGGCTGTGAAAAAAGTGGTGCGATAAAAGATTCATCTAAATATAGAAGAGGTCAAGAGTATCGATCATTTGGAAAGGACAGTTCAAAACATTGTCTTTGCATGAGAGCAAGTGTAGTCGTGGCTTAGTAGGGTACCTAATGCAACCTCCTTCTCCACGAAAAGGGTTGCAAGACGCTTCTTTCACTAATAATTTGAATAAAGATAAACTTTTCAATTTAATTGCGATTGAGGTTTCATACATCATGAATTCAACAGCGAAATTTTCATTCAGGCAGAATGACAGCAAAAATTAGAGTTGCCTTACAGCATGGCCGATTTCGAAGAGCTTCCACCTGCAACTATGAATCAACTGTGAACCCATACGAGTATATTATTTATCTACTTTGAAATCTTTGAAGCATTAGAGCCAATCCCTTTTACAAACACGGACTTTTACGAGCAGCCTGGAAGGAAACTCTATTATAGTATGCTAACCAGTCAACGCTTCCATTGCAAAAATGAATCATATGAGTCTAAGAAGAATCGCCTGCCTGTAAACCCTTTGACAATACGAAACTCACCATGGCCTTAAATAAAGCCTGACCGCAAGGTCCTGAAACCATTGACAACAATGGAAACGAAATTAGTGAGCTAGCTACTATCAAATATTTTCTGCCAACTTGGCAATACATATCTCCGATTTGATTTGACCATAAAAACCCTTGAAAATAGCATGGTGTCAAAAGTAGAATGCAGTTATTAAAAATTTGACCCTCTCTACAGTACTAAATGATAGATGTCTACATTAGCGCATCGGTTCTGGGAAACAATGATTTCGATAAAATTGTACTTACCGAATTACTGGCCGAATCGTTAGCTGGTTGTAACTGGGCAGGCGAGATGTACGAACCGAATCCTACCATATGTTTAGCATACGCATCATCATAGAGATTTTCACCATCGCCCGGCACCTGAACTTCCTCTGAAGCTGAGTTACTCTCCATCATAGCTGAAATGACGAAGACTTATAATAATGAATCAAATATTAAAAAATTTTCTATACGATTAAGACAATTGCGCCAACTCTACATTTACTTGTTCAATTGTGACGAAAGTTCCCATTAGGCATTTTCACCACCATTCCATGAAATACCTTCCTGCAAAGATGGTGGTGACTCTACAGAGAAATTAGTTTACTCATTCGATCCAACCAGCATTAAAAGGAAATTCAAATTCTTCTGTTTTCGTCGTTTCTTATTTTTGGTTTTTTGGAGCTTAATTAAAAATCTATTTCCTTTCTATTCACTTTCAAATCGTAAAAATGAAGTGGTTCTTGTATAAGAGACAACACAAAAGCGTGAAAAAGGATTGACATGGGCAATTTCTCTCACCTACGAACGTCAGAAAAGTTACAGACCAAGCCACCACACTTAATATGTGCAGCGTAAGTAAACGACAAGGTGCCCAAGTTGCTCTTACACAGCTTGACGTCTGTGCAGGTGTATCAGTGCTTTCCAGCCGATTTACTTTTGTCTCTTTTACACGGCTACTTAGGACTGCAAAAATTTTCAAGTTATTCAAACGGCGCCGATTCGAAATCAACTTTTTTCCTCCTCGGATTTGGGTGATTTCCCAGCAATTCAACTGAGATAATATGATATAGGAGGTTGTTAATGGGACCATAAATGGACAGGTTTATATAGTTAGAGTGTCTACGCATAAAAGAAGACCTTGTCGACAACCTTCTAAAGGGGGAATCACGAGGAAGGAACATCGATTCGAAAGAACAAGACGAAATGGCTAGACAGGAAAGTGTTGAATGGCTTTCCCTGCACTGGAATTTTCCAGACCGTTTGTGCATATATTTACCACTTGAAAAGGAATAGGTTGAGTGAGTGGACCAGAAGTCATAATCACTAGTTCATAAAAATAAACAGTTGAGCAAAAAGAGAACGATTGAATGAATAGGTAGTAAAGATGGTACGTAAAGATTTTGCGCAAATATCCACGTTCCTTCAAACGCGACTATTCAAGATCATGAGCCGTACTCTTACTCTATGAGCTGGTAGCCTCTGAAAAATGAAGACCTTACAATATCCACAGCTAGTTTCTAACCAACAAACTCGAGCTTCCCCCGAGCACTTTCGGCAGTGTTTAATCCATACGGGCTAAAAGGGGAGAGAAAATAACAAACTTTAATTACAGGAGAAGCTTTTTCTAAAGATTTTATTCGATTTTAATTTGGATTCAAAGGCATTCAGTAACAGAGGCATCTGAGGAGGCCCTTTAGATGACTTTAATCACAACTTGATGGAAACCATCTCATCAAGCATGAGGAGTCAGTTTTTTGTCTGAGCCAGTCCTGGCGACATTACCTTTAAAAAAAATAGGCAAGCACTTGAGGATGAAAAAACTGCAAGCTGAAGCCCAACGAGATTTATGGTGCTTTCCTTTTATTCGCAGCAACAACTCACGAAAACCAGAGGCGTCTTCTCAATGTACCCTTGGGATCTGGTGAATTAGCCACCCTGTGAATGCAGATCCCCTAGAAATTCTTCAAATTCACTGAGAATAGGATCTGAGCGCAAACTTATTGCAGCACTCGACTTCAAGCAATAGTTCTAGAGTGAGGTGTTTAAATAAAGATCTCATAATTACGTGGATGAAGAAGCGATTCCGTCTAAAGACCCAAAGATGTCCTGAATGGCCTGTTAGAGAGTGAGGAAACGACTAATACAGCACAAGGAAGCCGGAAAAAGTTTCGATTTAGGAACAGGGATAATAATCTGTTTAGTCTCTTCTCGTTTTCATTCACGAAAAACATTCGTTGATTGTCCAAGAGTGAACAATCTACGCCTTTATAACAACTATCAACCTATTGATTATGGGAGCACACATGCTGACATCACGTATATTTAAGCGTGGATGCAATTCGAAGAGTGAAGAGATCAAATTAAAAATATAGCCGATCGTTATGATCGTAAGTCCTAACAACAAAATTAGAAACTGAATATTCACATCAAACAGCTAAATTCCTGGTAAAAGGAAAGGAGGTTGATCAAAACTGTATCTATATCAAGGTAAAAAAGAGAGAAATCGAGAGAAAAACAACACGGGCAATTTGTTGTAGTCATTGAGATGGGCACAATAGGGAATTTAGATCACACAATAGAGCATATTTTAAGTTAATGGCTGAAACTAAATTCGATGCACATCTGCATCACCAGAAAAGGTCACGGGGAATGTATAAAGAACTTTAGCTCCGCTTCTTTTAGGAAAAATAGTGTGAAGGAAGCAAGACAAGTGCAAACAATAGACCCAGCCACACAATTTCTCTACCTAACTCCCAAGAATAAATGTCGGGGTTCGCCCAATTAGAATAGAGGTACAAGCAAATCGGTGGAATAAAAATAGGGAAGATGGCATTCGAAACTGGCAGATCTCTCGGCTCCAGGACCCGACTTGAAAAAAAGGTTAAGGTCCTCATCCCTTGTGAACGGACATCCGAAGGCCTTCAAGAGAGGATGAAATTAAATGAAACATTTTCTAAGATGAGGCTATGAGTGAAGATCACGAATTCCACGATTTTCGGGAAGCAGTTGAAGTCTAATCGTTAATACTGCGTTATTTTTAGTTTCATCCATGAATAAACGTATGAAAAAACGTGCGAATAAAACGTGTGAAGAAAATCTCAGAATCGTAAAGACTTAGTATTATTTGCTTCAGCTAACTTAAGCTTGAAAAAACGGTTTGACTGCAAGAACTATCGGAACCTTCGACTTTCAGCAACGGTCCTACCAAGGAGTAATGGAGGCGATAGAAATTTAAAGTGCAAGACGCATACGTTGCTGTCTGCATTACGGCTTGTGCAACAAGTGCATGATGAAAACCTAAACTCTCCCAAGCACTTCTGTTTGCATGGAGCACTAAAGCTTACTGAAATAGATAGGCGGAGGCAATATGCGTTCCCGGACCAAAGGCAATAACAATAACAGTCAAATGCTTCTTTCGGTGATTTCGAATTAATTAGTATCACCATTACATGATTCGCTGACGATTAAAGCAACCAACGCCCTGAAAAAAAGTTGGCTTTTGCGGGGACGTAGAAAATTACATTAGTAGAAGGGAGTGCACCAGGGCAGGATATGGCAGTAACTGGGACACAAACGATCTAGGCTATAAGGGCCTGGTAGTTCACACTTAACTCCAAAAATTCGGAACGCTGTTCCGAGAGCAACGAATCAATAAACTGCCATGTCTTTGAGCTGATGACAGCGAAGTAGAGTGCATTGGAAGCCTTTGTTTTGGCGTAGCGGAATTGACCGATTTTCAGCCCAACCAGATGGGTAAAAAACAAGTACGTTCATGAACAAAGTACATCGCTAAGACAGTCTCGATACAGTCCCTTAACTGGGACGAATCCCATCCCAGTTCATTTTTTTTGTCTGAAAAATGCAGGTACGTGAATGACTAAACTGTCGTGGCAGTGAGTTGGAATGCAAGAGAAACTTACCTACGAATACGGGGTAGAAAGACTATCGGTCCGACCTGATCAGCGGAAAATGGAACCTGAAAATGCTAACATCTTACTTCGATTTCCGGTAAAATGTGAATGTTATTTACGATTTTAATGAGCTTTCAGTGAGTGTATTTAAAATCAGTAGTAAGAAAAAATCAAAGACCGTAATACAAAAAAACTAGTTGCTATAGCTCGAGGAAGACTTTTTCGGACAGTTTGAGCGGACAGAAGAAACGGATTTGTGGAAACTACACGAACCTCTGATGTGTGCAGAATCAGACTCTAAGCCCTCTGGTCCCTCGTAATCACCAATCAATTCTCGCAGATCGTCTGCGTGGGCATGTATTTTTGAGGTGCTAAAGAAGGAAAAGAGATCTTCAGAGCCAAAATATCAGAGATTGTGATTATAAAGAGTGATACCGAAGGAAGTTAGAATTTGCATGAAACAAAGTAACTTCAAATATAAGTGAATAGCTGGAATATTTCTAACTCATATTCGCATCAGAATCACTTAGACTTGAGAAAGTGTAGGCGGAATGAAATAAAAACTAATTGTGAATGAAAGTTATATTTTAGGCTTGATTGAATTAGCATTTTAGTAAAATTACGATTCCTTATTAGAATTGAAAAGACCGTTCTTTCGCAAAACATTAGACTGCTCATTTCAATCGAGACAAAATGCGCGTGTCAAATCCAGCTGGGAGAGGGTGAAGATGATGAACGCGACTGGAAGACTTCCTGCCAAAGTGATACTGACTAAACTCATTACCAAAATGCATCAACTTTTCCACCAACTACAACTGGTGTCTCGTTGCACATCCGTAACGGCAATCACTGAGGAAATAAGGCCAAAAGGGGGGAGGGTGGGGAAGGGTCCCTGGAAGTTGCTAACTGACATGGTCGAACTTGTAAAGCATTCACTTTTCCGGTGTAGACTAAATTGGCACTGGTTAGATTCACTCAAGGCTTGAGTAATAACGTTTTACTGAAGGTGACACGTCTCTCCAAATCACATCCGATGGAGGCACTGGTCACTTAATCAATCTGATACACTTTTTTGAGCATCCCCACAGGTGAGCCCTCCAGTTTAGTTACGAAAGCCTTCCGTTGGATATTGGACATATAAGTGCTTACCCGATGTACGCATCTGAAAAGTAGACATCGGGTGCATATATTATGGCCAGCCAATATCCTCAAATACGGATTAGAACTCAGAAAAGAAAAAGGCGAACCTTGCGATTGCAGTTACACACAGAGGAATAACAATACCGAACCGATATCCCCGTCCGAAGTTTCCATTAAATGACTGAAGCTATCCTCTTTCCGATTATAAAATAAAATAGTAAAAGGATAACTTAGACAAACCCTTGACTCTAAATACGCAGACGAATCATTTTCACTGAATTTTCATCGCATTTGAGCAAGATTTCATTCCAGATTGCAAAAAAGGCTTAGAGTATTCATTGCTGAATTACAGAAAGAACAAGTTCTGCTTCTTTACTTCCGATCACGCATTTTGTACTCTAAATATGGCTGACATGATGTCAAGAATGGCCCGAACGACACCCATTTAATTAAACGCTGCGGTTTTTTTCCATGGCTCAGAAACATGAAAGCTT
This sequence comes from Moniezia expansa, assembly GCA_019097775.1. NCBI lineage: Eukaryota > Metazoa > Platyhelminthes > Cestoda > Cyclophyllidea > Anoplocephalidae > Moniezia > Moniezia expansa. The sequence continues at coordinate 18,577 of JADFDV010000225.1, forward strand.
GCAAAATACCAAAGTGGAAATAAATTTTACGTCTCCATGGTGATGTAGGATGGCAAAGGCCCTGAGATTTATGTTTTGAAATGAGCACCCTAAGAAGCTTCGAGGAAAAGGTCAACATAATTGATGAGCCGGACATCGATTAAGTCTTTTCCTTATCGACTTCCTCCTTCGTATGACCAACACCTTGCTTTTTTGCCATAAATTGCACCTGCAGGAAACCAGCCTTAGCCTTTAGCCTCACACACTTACAAATTGTTTCAAAAAATTAAAACAAAATGTATTCTAAGTCGTAGTGGAATACGAATTTCGCCCGAGATGATGAGAGAACTCATTCTGAATACGACTTTAGAATCAATGGGCAATAAGAAAATGGAAGAGGTGGTGGAGGGTATTGTCTTTATATGAAATCAAGTCCAGCCAGTTGCGGGACCATTACACCAAGGAAGTCATTGTATCTGAGGGAATAGTTTCCTATCTAGTTCCATTTCATTATCATTTCAAACTAAAGTCTTGGACGGGTAGCTTACACTATAAAATGATTCTAAGTCTAGCAACGTCGATGAAAAACAAAAGAAGCTGTGGAAATATGATAAATCAAGATGACGCGAAGACCAATATTAACTAATGGTATCTGACAATCATCGTACCCGCCTTACCAAAAAGTTATTTTTAAAATCATTCCAAAGGAGTTACAGATGGAGTGAACGCACTGTTGGAAGCGGAACACTAGTATTTACGGTTTTTTTCTAGCATTACAAGCAGTGAACACTGCCAAACTTTGGAAAATGGAATAGTATGCGTCTAATTTTGCAAGTAGGCCGCTTACCAAGTAGTCATGTTATTTGAGTTTGAAACTAGATGGAACGCGTAGTAATGCTGGCGTAGCCAACTAATCGACATCATATAACGAATCCGTTGGTCGGATGTCCATTGATCTAAATCCCAACTGCAGAATTCACAGCACATAAGCAGAAAGTGCGATTGCCTACTTTGAGTACAAAATTTCCTTAGTGCGTGTTCAGGTATTGAATTAAGATCGCAGATGAGATCAAAGCCCGTAGTCACAATCCATGGAAAGACTTAAAGATGGGTTAGAACATGAGAAACTAAGGTACGCTTAAAACTTGTTTTGTCCATTTTAAGGAAATGAATAAGGGTAGTAAACCAACAGGCCCAAAATTATGTGGCAAGCTATCGTAGTCGAAATTAATAGCGGCCAAAGCAGATAGCCCCTCACTGAATATATGCAATCTATTTAAGCTTTGAAAACTTTGAGCTTGTTGGGTTGATGACGAACAGTGTAATCGATTGGAAAAAAAAATTACCCAGACCAACCGATGTGAAGTACATATGGAAAAATGCATGCAAAAACCAAAAAAAAGTTCTACCCACTTTAATTATACCAAAAAATTTAGAAATATCGA
>JADFDV010000225.1:25000-26669 GCA_019097775.1 Moniezia expansa
TTAGGGTTAGGGTTAGGTTAGGGTTAGTTAGGGTTAGGGTTAGGGTTAGGGTTAGGGTTAGGGTTAGGGTTAGGGTTAGGGTTAGGGTTAGGGTTAGGGTTAGGGTTAGGGTTAGGGTTAGGGTTAGGGTTAGGGTTAGGGTTAGGGTTAGGGTTAGGGTTAGGGTTAGGGTTAGGGTTAGGGTTGGTTAGGGTTAGGGTTAGGGTTAGGGTTAGGGTTAGGGTTAGGGTTAGGGTTAGGGTTAGGGTTAGGGTAGGGTTAGGGTTAGGGTTAGGGTTAGGGTTAGGGTTAGGGTTGGGTTAGGGTTAGGGTTAGGGTTAGGGTTAGGGTTAGGGTTAGGGTTAGGGTTAGGGTTAGGGTTAGGGTTAGGGTTGGTTAGGGTTAGGGTTAGGGTTAGGGTTAGGGTTAGGGTTAGGGTTGGGTTAGGGTTAGGGTTAGGGTTAGGGTTAGGGTTAGGGTTGGTTAGGGTTAGGGTTAGGGTTAGGGTTAGGGTTAGGGTTAGGGTTCGGGTTAGGGTTAGGGTTAGGGTTAGGGTTAGGGTTAGGGTTAGGGTTAGGGTTAGGGTTAGGGTTAGGGTTAGGGTTAGGGTTGTTAGGGTTAGGGTTAGGGTTAGGGTTCGGGTTAGGGTTAGGGTTAGGGTTCGGGTTAGGGTTAGGGTTAGGGTTAGGGTTAGGGTTAGGGTTAGGGTTAGGGTTAGGGTTCGGGTTAGGTTGGTTAGGGTTAGGGTTAGGGTTAGGGTTAGGGTTAGGGTTAGGGTTAGGGTTAGGGTTCGGGTTAGGGTTAGGGTTAGGGTTAGGGTTAGGGTTAGGGTTAGGGTTAGGGTTAGGTTAGGGTTAGGGTTAGGGTTAGGGTTAGGGTTAGGGTTAGGGTTAGGGTTAGGGTTCGGAACCACAAACCCGCCGACGCCGAAAAACGCCGCCCGGAACCCGAACATCCTAACCCCCAACCCGAAACCGAAAACGAAAAAGAACCCGTACAGACCGCGAAACCCGAAAAACCGAAACCCGAACCACGAACCGAAAACCGAACCCGAACCAAAACGAACCCGAAACTACAACCAGAAAAAACCCGACGAACAGAACCAAAGAACCAAACCGACCCGACCCGACACCCGAACCGAAAACCGCGAACCCGAAACACGAAACCGAACAACCCGACCGACCCGAACACGAACGCTAACACCGAACCAGAAACATACCGAACAGACAGAACAACAGAACCGCAACCCGAACCCGAACCCGAACCCGAACCCGAAACCCGAAACCCGAACGACGAACCCGAACCCAACCCGAAACACAGAACCCGAACCCGAACCCGAACCCGAACACCAACCCGAACACGAACACGAACCAGTAACCTAACCGAACCCGAACACCTAACCAGAACCGAACCCACCAGAACCAGAACCTAACCCGAACCGAACCCCGACCCAAACCGAACACCATAACCCGAACCCGAACCCGAACCCGAACACACCGAACCCGAAACCCGAACCCGAAAACCGAACCCGAACCCTAACCGAACCCTAACCCAAACCTAACCTACCCGAACCCTAAACCCTAAACAACCCTACCCTAACCCTAACCCGAACCCTAACCCTAACCCGAACCAATAACCCGAACCCTAACCCTAACCCGAACCCTAAACCAACCCGAACCCTAAACACCCG